>MU855357.1:84333-96948 GCA_033296695.1 Staphylotrichum tortipilum | reverse complement strand
CGTGCAATATCATTCTTGTATGTGCGAGCTGACCTGACCTTGGTGCCCGTCACATCGTCACATCATCAGATAGCTGCATATACTCCTGAGACCGTTACAGTTACAATCTAAGTATATTAGCTACCTTCATTAACTAAGAAGTTCCTTGATATCTTCAATCTGCTGGACCTTCTTCTCCTCATTAGACATCATGCCGAGAGATGTAGCTCTAGCGCCAGTCAGCAACCCAGCCGCCTAATACCTCGGGAGATTAGTTAACTTACATGAATTTCTTCCTGTCCTGGATCTTGAGCATTCGTTGCTCGACACTGTCCTTCACAATGAAGCGGTAGACCCGGACCTTGTCCTCTTGGCCCATTCGGTGGACTCGGTCGATTGCCTGGGCCTCGATAGCAAAGCTCCACCAAGGGTCCATCATGTAGACTTGTTTGGCACTCGTCAGGTTAAGCCCGACGCCCCCAGCCTTGAGGCTTATGAGAAGGACCGTGAACTTGTCGGAGTCACGGAACTCATCCAGGACGGCCGCACGGGATTTCTGGGCCATCGATCCATCCAACCTCAAGAAATGCATATTCGCCCGAGTGAGCGCAGGCTCGATGAGCGACAGGAATGACGTAAACTGGCTGAAGACGACGGACTTGGTGGATGGACTTCCCTTGCGAAGCTCGCGCAGGTGATGGATCAGCGTGACGACCTTGGCGGATGAGTTGCTGACCCCAAGTCGCTGCAGAGTGATTCGGGAGGGTCGGTTGCCGATGTTCGACACATCCCCATGATGATCATCATCATGCCGAACCACCTCAAATAAGTCGCGCGAGTTGATGGCCTCGCGACAGTGGAAGCAGCGAGGCGCTTGATGGCGGTCCGTTTGGTGTTTGATATAATCCAACAAGCATGTCTTGCAGGCAGAATGCCAACAGCCAGTTACTGTTTGGTCCAGCATTGGTTCTTCAGCACAAATGGGGCATTCGTTAGTGGCCTCATCCCTAATTTGGCTGAGAACGTGAGCTCCAAAAGCGTTGGAGTCGTTCGCGTCATCCATGGCGGCCGTGAACCGCTCGATCAGGGACTGGAGGTCCATGTCGTCTGCAAGGCCGGCGGCGGCGTCGGCGGCGGCCCCGGCCTCCACTTCCTCGGCGACGATCTCTTGATTGCGGACAAGCACTGGGTGGCAGCATGACTGGCGGAGACGGAGGATCTGCGCGAAGATGCTGGTGAAGGCTTTCATAACAGTGCCGGCCTGCACATTGTCCAGGAAAGTGCGCTTCGCCCTGGTGAAGATGTAGTCGTAGACATCACGCTCGGCCTGAGAGAGCTCGATATCAACAATTTCGATTTGTTTGGGCGGCAGAGGCACTAGGTGGTCTCCACCTGGCGTCTTCATGTCCTTCGTCCTCCTCATCACAAGCGGCTCCAACACGGTCTGGACAACGTCCAAGGCCCGCATGTAATCCTTGGACTCAAACGGCACCGTGATGAACGTACGCCAGAACGAGAAGTTGCTCCACGGTTCCACCCGTAGGAACCTGACAAGGCTGAAAAGGTCCTCGAGTTTGTTGACGATGGGAGTCCCGGTCAACACCCAGCGGTGCCTTGCGGCGATCTCGTAGCAAGCCCTGGCCGTTTTGGACTGGCGGTTCTTGATGCCATGAGCTTCGTCCAAGATGACGCGGAAAAAGTTCAAGGAAAAGACGCCGCGGGTGCCCGACCTGTCGCCATTTTTGGAGGCAACTTGGCTGAACTCGGAAAGCACGACGCCATAGCTGGTAATGATCACAGCCGGCGCGTTGGCCGCGTTGGCGCCGCAGCAGAGCGCAACCAGATCCGTGTTCTTTTCGTTCCCATAGTAGACCATGGACTTCAGGACCCCTGACCTGGAAGTCTTTTCTGCCTCGCTCTGCCACTGGGTGAGGAGAGACATTGGGGCAACGACGAGGGTTGTACATGGGGCATCCATGATAGCCTCTCGACCCGTCGTGGCAGGGAGGCGTAGCAGTTGGTTGACAGATGACAACGGGCGACTGTGCTCGTGTGCCTCTGTTGTCGTTTGAGGCCGGTGGGTGTGGATGAGACTGAGCATCTGTATCGTCTTACCCAAACCCATCTCGTCGGCCAGGATTCCACCGAGGCAGTGTTGTTCTTGCCGCGGAAAGAGGAGAGAAAGCTCCCCAGAGTACGGATTGACGTAGAAGGCGGGCTGACCAGGCACCTCCGGGAGCACTTTATCGTCGTGGTCCTTCTCAGGCCAGATATACTCCTCCCACAACGGGTGCATCGACACCTCTCGCCCCTCGTTCCGCACGTTCATTTCCTTTGCCATCATCCAATGCAGCGACTGCTTCTGGTACGGGCGCAACGTCAGGGCGAAGGTATCTGCAGGCTCTGCCTCGGGCGTGTTGAAATCGAAGGATTGTGCTTTCTTGTAGAGAGTGTCGAGTTGGTCTTGCTCGAGTTCATGGCCCTCGTCGTTGTCGTCCAATGGAGATGACGGCGCCGTACTGTCCTGGGCTAGGTGCTTGGCTTTATCCCTCTCCATGCTCTCGGCTATCTCTGCGGCGTGGAGCAGGCCCTGTCGTTGCTGTGTCGCCGCGGCCGCGTTACCCCTGGTGGGAAGAAGATTGATCTCCTGGAAGAGCCTGACCAGGGCCACCTGTCTCAAACGCAAGACTTTCTCCTCGGACGACTCGGCCTCTTCGAAGCGACCAGTTGCTCTGTTGTCGGCATTCTGAAACCCTGGACTGAAGAAGGCGGACTTCAGCAGCGAGCACCGCAGCTGCAGGAAGACGGTGTCGTTTGTGCGCATCCTCTCAGGCGCGTAAACACAGGTCCCCTCAAACCTGCAGATCTCCTGGTCCATCAGCGTCGACACCCAGTTTGCCGCATCCTTGGCGAGGCGGCCGATTTCTCTCCCAGTACCATCGGTGAAGCGAACGATGACGTCGACCCTCTTGGCTGCGGCCGCACTCACACGGTTGGCTGACTGGGCAGACCCAAGCTTGGTTTGTCCTTTTTGCGACGTCGGCGGCTTGGGGGGCTGGATCTTTTGGCGCTCGATTTTGACGGCATCGCCGTGCCTCAAGAGGTTGATGCCACCCCGTGTGGTCCATCCCTCAACGCCAAATGAGCCGACATATCTCGATTCTGGTATTCGGCTGACCGGGGGAGCCGGTGCAAGCGGCGGGGCTGCGGTCTCCTGTTTGACGGATGCCGCGGCTGAGGATGACAGGCGCACAGAGGACGCATGTGGAGCCCGGCGCTTCAAGGTCTTCCAGGTACCGTCGAGGTACATGTTGATAGCCCGCTCCATGTTGCTGCCGCAGTGCTCTTGAATTATGGCCACAGTACCTGAATCGACGCTCTCCCCGACGAAGGTCTCGAATGTCCCTAGATCGAAAGCAGCCGGGGCGGGGCGGTTGGCACGAGCCGGGGTGGTCGAACCAGCAGCTCCCTGGCTGAATAGGGCTCCAGCCTGGCGTTGTGGGAGAGGGGACCGCGAGAATGACGGCCACCCCGGAGAGTTTTTCACTGAGCCATCCAGTCGAGTCCCATCGTTGTCGTCGGGAGCGTCGCTCGTTGCCGGTGTGGTGGGGGCATCTTGGGCGCCTCGTGGGGCTCTTTGCGGGCTGGAAGCTCTGTTCCGGGCTGCCTCGGGGAAAAAACGCCGCTTTTTGTTTGGGGGTTCGTCGGAGCCGGCAGGGTCCATTTTATTGGGATTCGGGCGCCGTGAGGGACGGCGTGCGAGGGTAAACTCGAGTTTCGGCTGTTGTCTGGCCTGCTCTGGGAGACGCGACGGGCCACTAGACCGCGAATTTTGGCGTCGCCATGGTCAGGTGACTGCGCCACTCTAGCTAACCCCAGCAGCAGGTGGGGTGCGATTGCCGTTTGCCAGGGAGACCCACTCTTGATCAGTTTGGTTCTGTGCCGACTTCCTGCTCTCCCTCCAGGGCGCACCGGACCTTTGTAAGTCGAGATGGGGCTGCCGAGATAGACACTTCCCGCCCATGTCTTCCATTCGAGGCTTTGGTACTGGTCTGACTCAGGCAGCTCGCCTACCTCGTCACTTTCGGCGCGGCATTACGACCGCCCCGACCCCAACAGATGTCTCAGAGGCACGCCAGTATTGCCTAAACCAACTCAGGTCTGCCTGTTTGTCTCGCTCGCGCGGTCGGAGCTCGCTGCTGATGGCTTCCCAGACACGGTGACTATGAAGCGTATCTGGTCCGGCACTTCCTCCCCGGACCCGCCCAGGACGCCTATGCTGCTCTCCGGACCTTGAACCTGGAGCTGGCTCGGCTGCCCGAGACCGTGTCAACCCCGGCGATAGGGCGCTTCCGAATGCAGTTCTGGCGAGATACCGTCAACCGCACCTTTGCCGGCAACCCCCCACGAGAACCCATCTCCATCCTGCTGCACAGCGCCGTCGCGGCTCTCACGGCCCGCGCAGGCCCTGGCAGTGAAAACTCGCTCAAGTTCTGGCTCTTGCGTTTGATCAGCACCCGTGAGAAACACATGGAGAACAAGCCTTTCGCAACCCTCGCCGCCCTGGAAGACTACGCCGAGCACACTTACGCCACACTGATGTACATGACCCTTGCGGCGGTGCCACTACGATCCATGCACATGGACCACCTGGCGAGCCATATCGGCAAGGCGTGCGGCATCGTCGCGACGCTGCGGGGCATTCCGGTCCTTGCCGCGCCTTCGCAGCCCATCCACGGCCCGTCGGGGTCCGGCGTCGGGAGCACCAGGCCCCCTGCGCTACTTCTCCCACTGGATGCTATGGCCGAGGCAGGCCTGAGGGAGGAGGACGTCTTTCGCCGGGGCCCGCACGCCGACGGTTTTCAGGATGCCGTCTTCCAGGTCGCCACCCGCGCGAATGACCACCTGATCACGACCCGCGAGATGCTCAAGAATCTGCAGTCCGGAAAGGGGCCCGGGCACGACTATGAACATCAAGGGGAGCCCGAGCACGTGTATTCCACCACCGCGCTTGGCGACGAGGACACCCGAGCAGTCGTACAACGTGGTTTTGCGGTCCTTCTGGAGGCGACCGCTGCTGGCGACTACCTGCGGCGCCTGGAAAGCGTCAATTTTGACCCATTCAAGGTCAGGAGCAACTGGAAGCTTCCTTGGGTGCTCTGGAAGGCGGCAAAGCACCACCAAGTATAAGTCAGCGCAATTCCAAGGGCTTTCTGCGTTGCGCCACCCTGCTCCTCATATCCTCCCTGAACGTGATGCGGTCAAGATGTATGCCCAGTGGCGGATAACCACATACCAGGCAGTGGCGGGTTTGGTTCAACCAACCCTTCGGCTGACATCTCTTGCCCTTTCCCACTCATGTTTACGAGTCATGGATGGTTCGAAGGAACCATTCCCCCGAGGCGGTCTCTCGGTGATTGATACCCCGGCCATGCAGAAAAATGCTCCGGCGAGCTCCGTGGTGATGATCCAGGCGACCAAGCGGTCCCGTGTTGCCCACACTCAGGCCGACTCTAGCCGGCCGCGAAGGTCGTGAAGAATTTTCCCAGGGCAAAAATAGTTCACGAACCCCATCCGAGGCCCATCCCGTCTCAACCCGCCACTGAAATAAGGCACAGGTGGGACGCGGCATGGTTCCAGGCCCACTAGTTCCACCTGTCAGGACTGGGTGTGGCCTGGTCCAGAAGAGCCGCACAGGGTCGATCGAGATGATCTTGAATCAGCCTTGTGATGGATGGAGAATGTGCTTGTCGTTGTACGGGTCCGTCGCGAAGCTCGCCGTACCAGGAACTGGTGCATCGCCTGCAGCATTTGTGGCACACATTGGATCAGTGGACTGAGTCAGACTGCTGTGGTCACTCATGTACCAGGTACGGAGGCAACTGCGGGGCTAAAAAAAACATCCAGTCTCCAATGCCGGACCGGGCCGTGTCTCCATGTGGCCAGGACCCGCTCCTTTGCACAACACGGCGGGCCGATGGGTTCTGCAGAATCGGCCGGCTCCGATGCACCGCGCCGGTCAGTTTGAGCCCGAGCCACCCGGGTTCCCGGACGGAGAGCCTCGTCGTCTCCGAGCGAACGGCTGGGTGGGGAGGGATGGTAGCCCCGTGACGAGCTTTCAGAGGTCGACAGCCAGCAACGCCAATGCCAGGGGCTGATGACAACACGCCCCTTGACGCAGGTTCCCTCGAGTGTCGAGCCTAGGTGGTGCTGTGACGTGATGGATGGGCTTGCGGGGCGGCGCCCAATCAAGGGAAAAAGACATGGGTGGTTATGTAATATGAACTGGGCACCTGAGGCTCTGCATGGCCGGCAGAGCTGGGCCTGCGCGAGCCATCTCCGAGGGGCGCTTGCTGAGCCAGAATCCGGCTGGGCATGCTGTCGGGTGGCCCGACGCTGTACGGAATACTCGTCGAGAACTTGCTTGGTTGGTTTTGGAGAGTCGCGCACTGGCCCGTGTCTCTCAGCCATGCCTGTTGTTCTGCACACAAAGCACGTTCCGGCAACCTCTGGGCAGTGCCGGTTCTGGTGGCCAGGCTACACGGCAAGCGCGGATGCCGTGTCGTCGCCATTGGGACCCCAGGTCGGACCCCAGGTCGGACCCCAGGTCCTCGAGGCACAACAAACCCAGTGAGTGGTGTGTTCCATTGTCGCTCTGTCAGGGCTTGCGGCCCGGCGCAACCCCAAGCTGCACTCCATTCTCTTCCCTGTCCTGTTGGTGTGGACCGATGGGGGCTAAGGCTCCGCAAAAGCTGTGACTGCACAGGTGACCTGGCTCGAGCGAGCCAAGGAGGGGTTTGCATGCAGAGCTTTTCCCAGGCACGTTGGGCCGTGTGACCTCACCGGAGCGGGCTTGGCGCGAACATGGATCGATCTCCGCTGCCCAGCCGGCGGTCAATGGATCCAGAACATTTTGACCCTGGCTGTGTGGGGCTCCGAAGGAAACCCGAGCGCTTCACCTCGCTCCCGGCAGCGCGCCTGAGTCTGGTGGACATGTTCTTACCCAGGGAGATCTCCTTGGGTATAGGAGTTGCCTGGCGGTGTGTTTGCCGAGGTCGTTTCCAACACTGCTGGAGAATTTGCATCTCTTCAGCAGCGTCCACCGGAGGCTCCGTGGTCTGTCCTGCGTCCGCTCTCGACCACAACGGATGATGGAACCCAAGTCAGCTGCCTGCATTTCACCAAGAAGGCGGACCTAGGCCAGTGGTGGGGCAGCAGCACCATGTCTCGGGTACCTCCTGAGCGAGCTCGCGTCACCGGGAGCGCAGGGGGTGCAACCCTGGAGTGGGTCTCGAGTACGATCCACCACCGCCCTGTCCAATGCCCCATTGACGCAGACGTACATTAAGTTACGTGATGGGAACACATGCAACTCGCCCGGGGAGCATACATAGTCCAAAGAAATTCCGGCTGCAGTGCTTTGTATGTGGGAGTCTATACTGATATTTTTGAGTCCGTCCCCTCTCACCCTGTGGCTTTCTTCATCACTTGCCATCATCACAAGCGAGGAGAGCGAGCAGAGCACCGAGGCTTCACAGAGCACACCCGCCGACCAAACTCGCCTGTGATATTCTTTCCGAACACTGAGCACAAGAGCTTTGGGGCAGCTGCCGATGAGGGACAGGTACTCCGTACAGCCACAACCCAGTGAGCCAACCTTCGAACACTCGACACTTCCTCGTGTGGCCAAGCCAGATCCCCTGGGGACTCTGCTGGTTTTGGCCCCACACAGAGAGACGGAGCTGAGGTGGTGTGCCGTCAGACAATCCCGAGATTCGCCCACCCTTTCCCCGCCACTGGCCGCTGCCCTCAAAACCACTAAGATGCCGCAACGGGTTGCGGATTTCTTCAGGTCATCAACACACACCATTGAGCACAAAGTTTCAAATCTCGCCAAGAACTCGACTGCAAGTACGTCTCGGGGACGACCGTCAACAGACAGGGCCGCCAAAGGCTCCAGGGGCTCCGGACGGGCATCCTCCCTGAACCACGCAGACGACTTGGACGACACCCCTGCTCCGCCATATCAACAACACACAAGGAGGATGTCGGGTTCGCGAACGAGCAGCTTCTCTTCAGACTCGACCAAGGAACATGGCCAGCACCACCATCACAGAATCTCATTCCCTGGCCTCCATTTCGGCCGCTCGAGCAAAGACACACACAGCTCGTCGCCTGCGACTCTTGACTGGAGACTCGAGTCGCCGCCTCTTGTCATGTACGGCGATCCCGAGAGCAGCACTGGCGCGCTGCTCTCGGGTCAGCTGTTCTTGAACGTCAGGGAAGATGGCCTGGAGGTCGAGTCGCTCAATGCAACCCTCAACATTCACGTCACGCAAAAGAGGCCGTTTGCGAACCACTGCGCCGACTGCACGAGCCAGCATACCGAACTGAAGCGGTGGGCACTGCTTCAGAATCCGTTGGCCATGGCAAAAGGTACATCCCCTTTGCCTCCACTCCGACCCCCCAAACTCTTCGTCGCCGTGTCTGCAAGGCTGTGTAAAACTGACAGACGTGGCGCAGGCGAGCACTCGTTTCCGTTCTCGGTATTGTTGGAAGGACATCTTCCGGCCAGCATGGACAACTCGCTGGTTTCGATCTCGTACGAGTTCAAAGCTGAAGCCGTCCCGAGAGGCAAAGGCAGCGCCGCCCACGCCCCGATTAGACTCGACAAGGTTCTCGACGTCAAGCGCAGTCTGGCGACTTCCGAGACACCGCATCACTCCGTCCGCGTTTTCCCCCCGACCAACATCAAGGCCAGCGCGCACTACCCCCAAGTTATTCACCCAATTGGCAACTATACCCTGGCGCTCCGTCTCGACGGCATTGCGAAACTCAACTCGAAACTCAACACACTCGAATACTGGAAGGTGAAAAAGATGATGTGGAAGCTCGAGGAGACGACGAAAACCATCGCCCCGGCATGCGAACGCCACAGCCCCAAGGTCGGCGAAGGTTCCGGGGAGCAGCAGAGCAAGAAGGGAGTCATCCGCTCCGAGACTCGGATCATCGCGGAAAAGGAACTTTCTTCGGGCTGGAAGAGCAACTACACAAGCTCCACGGACAGCACCGTCGAGGTCGAGCTTGAGTACAGTTTGGCCAAGGGCGCCAAGTACGCCTGTGACAGCAAGAGCCGCGACGGAACCGAGGTGACCCATCAGCTGCTGGTTGAGATGGTGGTTGCGCAGGAATGCGCCCCGGCCAACAAGCCATCCCTTGTCACACACACGGGCGTTGGGCGCATCCTGCGAATGCACCTAGGCACCACCCTGACGGAGCGTGGCGGGATCGGGATCAGCTGGGATAACGAAGCGCCGCCTATCTACCAAGATGTTCCGCCGAGCCCCCCAGCCTATTGTCAGGAAACAGTCTTCCTGACTGAGGGCTCTATCTCGGATGTCCTCGAGCCCCTGGATGCCACACCCGAGGGTGAGCTCCCGCGTGGCTCCACAGACATGGTTGTCCGCCGTTCGAGCGAAACGGGACCGAGATGAGCTACCCCTGGCAAGGTTTCCCGCGCTTGTGCCCACAAACTTTGGTGCTTGTTGTCAGCATTCGACCTGGTGCAATACAAGAAGGAGGGGGTATTGAAGATGTTGATTTAGAGGGGAGGGCCAGGTAGCGTGGTTGGAGGGTTCAGAGAATTTCGGCCAGCAGCATGATGTTGCTGCTTGGTCCTACACGAGGGCGTTTGGCTTGCATGAAGATACCCCTGGAGATTTGACTCCAAACTACTATTTTCGATTCCTTTCTTCTTCGTTTCTCGTAACTTTTAGGGAGCCTGTCGTTTTGGGGAAACGTGGTTGGGCAAAAGGCAACTAAAAGCTGGCGGCTGTTTTTACTGCATTTACAACGGCGCACAGCGCATGGGTACTGGAGTTGGACTGGGGAAAACACCGGGTCCGCATCGACGGTCGCTTTGTCGGCCAAAAAAGTGAAAAATTTCTTGCGCAAGTAACTGTCTGTCGCCGTGAGATCCTGCTGCACTTCCCTCAGCTTCGTTTGTCTTCACATGACATGGCCCACCTGGTCAGGGTGACTCAAAGCTGCCCCCGAGTCCAATAATTGTCTTTGCGGGGAAGTGGAAACACTTTGCTGCAGGGTCCAGCCTGCCTGGTGGGGCATTCGTCGCCAAGATGGGAGCGGGGGTGGAGGCCGACGAGTCGACGTGAGTGTTCGCTGTGAGTTAGTTATCGATAAGGACAACAATGCCATGTCTGCCATTCGCACGGCAGCATTGCTCACTGGGCGCAGCTCGATGACTCGAAAGAGCTTCGACTCAGCCGGCGAACCACGCCACGATCAAGCGTTTATAAAATACCATATTATTGGGTTGGGCGCGGATGCTGCTCCCCGCCTCCCTGTTCCCCGTTCCCTTTCTTAGATCAGCTAGCTCTCAAGGCTCCACGGTCTCCGAACCCCCCAAACCACCCAAACCCACCATCGACACCACCCATGGTCTTGTGAGGTCGTTGTCTGTTTCCACCCGAACCACGAGTTCTCTCGAGCCTAGCAGCTGGGCTGAACGCGACAATGTCCAACAAAGCCGCGAGACAATTACCCCACGAGCGACGGAAAGGCGAGGCCGCCCTGAGTGACTTCGCCGAGTACGTGGAAAAGCAGCAGGCCCTCCGTTATCCCAGCGCCAAGCAAGCCGCAACAGGCACGGCGGCCGCGACGGCCACGAAACCTGCCCAGACCGATCTTGAGCATCACGAAGAGCTCGATGACATCCTCGACAGCTTGGACCTCTCCGACCCGACCCCCCGCGTGAGGTTACGAGACCTCTTGCTCTCGCCCGCCGGCGATGCCGATGCCCTTCGGAAACTTGCCGATGTCGTCCAAGAGCGGCTGCTGGAGGGTCATGGCGAGGCTGTGTTCGACATCGGCTTCGAGAACAACGGCGAGGGGATGAAATTGTCCCGCGATGAGTGGGACTTGGCATACAAGAGGCTCGCGGAGGCGGCCAAGCAACTGCGGGCCGACACTCAGTTGCTACTCACGAAAAATGTGGGCGGCGAGCTCGATGGGACACCCACCAAAGACGGCGACTGCAGCGGCAAGGTCATGGTGCGCCAGGCTCCGGGCACGGTCGAGGAGGTCATCGAGACCAGGATAGCAGTGGTTGGGAACGTCGACGCCGGAAAGAGCTCTATGCTTGGCGTGCTGGTCAAGGGTGATCTTGACGATGGACGTGGCAAGGCTCGAGTGAATCTTTTTAGGCACAAGCACGAAATCGAGACGGGGCGGACGTCTTCCGTCGGCATGGAGATCATGGGGTTTGATTCCACCGGCCAAGTGGTGGTCTCGGAGACGCCGGGGCGCAAGCTGTCGTGGGAGGAGATTGGGAAGCGCAGCGCGAAAGTTATCACCTTCACCGACCTGGCCGGCCACGAACGCTACCTCCGCACGACTGTTTTTGGGCTCTTGTCCAGCAGCCCGAACTACTGCCTGCTCATGGTTGCGGCTAACAATGGCCTCATCGGTATGAGCAAGGAGCATCTGGGCATTGCGCTTGCCTTGAACGTGCCGGTCATGGTGGTCATCACCAAGATCGACATATGTCCCCCTCAGATCCTGGAGCAGACCATCACGCAGATCACGAGGATCCTGAAGAGTCCCGGGGCGAGAAAGATACCCATCTTCATCAAGAACCGTGAGGAGTGCATCAACACGGCCACCCAGTTTGTGAGCCAGCGGATCTGCCCCATCTTCCAGGTGTCCAACGTGACGGGTGAGAACCTCGACCTTGTCCGCTCGTTCCTCAACATCCTTCCCCACCATGGCCGCTACGACGCCGACGCATCGTTCGAGTTTCATGTCAACGATACCTTCAGCGTGCCCCACGTCGGGACTGTCGTTTCCGGCATCGTCAAGTCGGGTGTGATCCACGCCGGAGATGATGTCCAGATCGGGCCGGATTCTCTGGGGCGCTTCACGCAGACTTCGATCCGTTCAATCGAGAGAAAGAGGATAGGCGTCCCCGCGGCATCGGCTGGCCAGTCTGCATCATTCGCTCTGAGGCGAATCCGAAGGAAGGATGTCCGGAAAGGAATGGTGGTCTTGTCCAAATCCGATGGGGCTCCTCCCAAGGTTTACCGCGAGTTTGTGGCTGAAGGTATGTTTCTCCAGGCCGTGGTTCGGGGAAATTCAACTGTTTGCATGCTTACCCGGGAACAGTCCTCATCCTGTCCCACGCAACAACCATCAAGACCAAATACCAGGCGATGCTGCACGTCGGGCCGGTGTCCCAGACCTGCGCCATCATCGACGTCGACCGCCCCTTCATACGAACCGGAGACCGCGCCACGGTTGCCTTCCGGTTTGTCCAACGGCCCGAGTACCTGGCGCCTGGGGACCGGCTTCTCTTTCGAGAGGGCAGGACCAAAGGCCTTGGGATCGTCAAAAGCGTCGGGTATGACCCCTCTAAGCCGCTCATGCCTGGGCAGCAGGAGGGCGGGATCGGCGACGGTCAGAGTGCCCCTAATTCTGGCACCACAGCCGACAGAAGTGACGAAGCGGGCCCTGGCGTGAAGGCTCGGGCATGACAACGGGGTGGTCCCAGTTAGTGGGCGGGGGAAGGGGGGGCAGTTGAGCAAACAGCCAACAGACGCTTCTCTTTGTTTTGTTTTTTTT
>MU855357.1:0-84271 GCA_033296695.1 Staphylotrichum tortipilum | reverse complement strand
GGGGGGGGGGGGGGGGGGGGGGGTTGAATGGCAATATGTTATTGGGTAACTCAACGAGTCCCCTTTATGCCATCACAATTAGTCCCGGGGGTATCGATGGGCGGGGGGCAGAGTGACCAGCCGAGTCCGAGCGCCAGCGGTGGTGTCCGGTACGAGGCAGTGGACGGCGTTCGGGAGTTACACCTTCGTTTTGTGCTTATCCGGCCCCGAGATACACCGTCGCGTTGTGACATTGGGAGACACGATAAACGAAGACACCTCTTCTCTTGCTTTCTTCACTTAATTGGCTGCCGATGGCGGGCCGGAGAACTGGGTTGACAGAGCGATGGCAACGTGTTGACAGCGGCACATCGCCGAGCCCATCCCTGTGAATTTCGCTAGCCTGGCTCGGGGTCTGATACGCGTGGCTACTGTCTTTGTGGCGTAAACTTTGGCCTTCCGTCTCATCAACTGGGACATCTGAAGCGCTCATGAAGATGAGTTCTGCGCACCACAAACTCGGCATTGGCCACCACTTGTCGGCGGGTAACACGTCCGCAAACCCGCGGTCGGTCAGAAAGTTCTTGCATGGGGTGAGATGAGAACGACACTATCGCCTGCTTCGACTGTCAGCGAAATCTCCCCAAAATTGTTGTAGCGGGGGCTCGGGGGACTTGCCTCTCACGAAGAGCATCTCGGACTTCTTGCTGACCGTCTGTTGGCGAGGAAAAGTGTCAAGAGCCAAAACTTCTGAACGGCTGTGTTGAACGGAGAGGGAGAGGCTACCTTTACTTCCTCGTCATCCTCCTCGTCAACAACGTAAATGGTCTCCTCCACGTCCCCCAACACAAGATTGCAGTGGCTGTCATAGGCCTGGCGTATGGGGGTGGTGGTGTTGTTAGTCGGGGTCACGGGCCGGCGCAGTTCGACGAAAGGTGGGGCAGGCGGTTTGCTTACATGGAGCCGGCCCTTGAGCTCTCGGTCCCCTCTGAGCTTCACGCACACCACCTCGTCCAGCAGCAGGCGCACCAGGTCGAGCGGCTCCGACACCGCGCTGCCCTCGTCCCGGGCCTCTGCCATTTTCTGGATCTAACGAGTCGCACGCTGCTGTTGTCCGTGTGTCTGGGCTTGTCGGTCCCGGGTTTGCGGCCGTGGTGGGTTGTCTGCTGGCGAATAGGTGGCAGCACAACAACAGCGGTTGCGAAAGTCGGGCGCGCACAGCAGACGGGGTTTTCCACAGGAACAACGCACGGGCCGCCGAGACCAACAGGGATCAAGCAACGGGCCACCGACTCGCCAGAGACGGGCCTAGCCTTGTCGAGTGCTGCTGCCACCCAGATCATGGGCCAAGCAAGGCATTCCCCAGATTTTTGCGACCTTGGCGCACCTGCACGCGACAACGAGTTGGTCGCCGGCTCCTTGAGTGCCCTCGGAAAAAGCAGCTTTGTTGAGTCGAGTTTTATTTAGGTTTTGGGGCTAGCGCAATTTCCAAAATCCAAAAGGGCGGGGCGGAGAGAGAAGGCATTAACTACATAGTCTCTGAGGAGGCGGAGCACACCAACACCGCGCCCAACCGGCGCTCGCTCGTTCTCCTCTCCACTAGCCGCGGCACCGAGCGGTGCTGTATGCGGAGTAGTGGTACCCTTGTCCGTTTCCATCACAGGCGCCTGATCTTTTCCAGCCTCAGGTCGTTGATGTACATGTACCTGCTCATGGTGATCCAGCCATAGCGGAACCAGACCATCTGGCTCCTGTGCGCCGAGATCATGGCCGTCCTGGCCGTTCCGATGCTGCCGTGCCCCGCCAGCCCGTTGAGGAACACGAGCCCTCCGGGCCGCTTCTTGTCCGATTTGTTGGCGCCGACAGCCCAGCTGGCGAGGGTGAGAAGCACGTCCAAGAAGGCCGTGTACTTACGCACGAGGGGCACCGTGCTAAGGGTGTAAAGGTCGACGGGCGGCGCCCAACCGGGCTTGCCAGCCACCAGCGTTTCAACGAAGGTCTTGGCACCGTGATATAGGGAGATGTGGTTCGGGTGGCCCGAGACCCCTCCAGCATCGAACGTGACGAGCACGTCGATGGAGGCGGTCGGGGGGACGTCGGTGGTGCGCGCTCGGGCGAGCCCCGGAGCGAAGGCCGAGCACAGTAGGGACGAGATGGCGGCGCGGTCCCAAGTCGCCGTCATGCTGTCGGGGAAGTCGGGGTTGTCGACGACGTAGACGTCGTCGGGGTTGCGCAGGCCGAGGATGATGCCCGACTCGGCCAGCTCCTTCTTCCTCGTCTCCCCGAGGCCGTCGGCGTTGCCTTGCATGCCACATGGTCCACGTCAGCTCCCGGGACGCATACCGACCCAAGGGGATGGGGAGGGAAGAGGGGTTGGAGTCGCATACCGCTGCTCAGACAGAGGATCTTGACGTGGTTGCCCGTCTCTGGCCGGGCAAGCGCCATAACGGCGGGCGCAAAGAACATGGCCTCGTCATCAGGGTGGGCAATGAGGAGGCAGATGCGTTTGTTGCGCAGGGCCGGGAAGCGCGACGACACCACCGAGGCGGTGTAGACGTACAGAGACGGGAGCACGACGGCGGCCACGCCGAGGGTCGAGAGCCAGTCCATCGTGCCCCAGGCCAGGAACGAGCTGGCGAGTGCGGGTCGAAGTGAAGCCGTTGGCAAAGTAGAATGCAGCGGGGGAGGGGGGGGGTAGGGATGGCGGTCGGGCAGCTAGGTATGAAGAAGGGGTCAGTTGGTCGACAGATTCCTCAGCGTCACTCCGGCGCGCTTCGTCAGAGTCGTCGCCCGCCGCGTTGAAACGGCAGAGGGCGGGAGCAGCGCGGGGCGCACGCAGGCTCGGGCTTGTCGACTGGAGAGGGGTGGGGCAGGTCTGGTGGTCAAGGGCGGATCGGTGCCGCAGATGGTGCTGCAGGTGGTGCCGCAGGTGGTGCCGCAGGTGGTGCCGCAGGTCGTGTGGGTTGCTGTGGGTTGTGGGCACGCGCACTCCGCAAATCCACCTGGAGCTCTCGGAAAGCCAACCACTTTGGGACTACAGGAACACGCAGTTTTCACAACCTCGGATGTCAGAATTCGGGCCCTCGAAAGCTTGTCGCGCCTGGCGGGGAATGAATTACGCGGGGAGGTGGACAAAGAAGGACACGGCGGCTTTCGAGGGACCTGATTGGCGATGATGCTGGGCGACCCCGGCCGGTCAGGCGGTGTGTAATGTAGTACACACGGGGTACCATGACGCCACGAAAAACCTCCGGCAACAACCTGCTGCACGTCAAAAAATAGGGCAGGTGCCTTGCCTATTCAGATTCCAAGCTTGCTTGACGGCTGGCTGCCATCGTTCGCTGCGCCACGCAGCGAGATGCCCATGCTGCCGGCGGAGCAGCTCCTCCCCCCATGCTGTCGTCATGTCAAGGTACCTGCCATGTACTCCCCGAAGCCATCCAGGTGCTGGGGGGCCGTGGCGCACTGGGCCGAGCACGGTGAGCGCAAGGATCAGCGAGGCGGAGGCGAGGCCGATCTTAGCGAGAACAAGGACCATGCAATTAATCTGCGTGCGGTGATGTCAATTTGACTTCTTGCCATTTTTTTCCTCCTCCAGAGCACCCCAACTACCGAGTTTTGACAACATGGCGGCAAGACGACGAAGAGAACGATCGCCAGCCAACCTCAAGCTGAAGCAGCCCGACCGATCGGGCCCAACAGAGAAGTCACTGCTGGAACTCGCCGAGGAGAGGGGTTTGTGGGACCAGGTCAGGAAGAGGGAGCAAGAGCTGGGGAAGAAGGCGGTGCCCATACCGATCCCGCGGCCACCCAAGAATGCGGAGGACGACGGCGACGGTGATGATGACGACGAAGATGATGGAGATGGCGAGGATGACGACGGCGAGCTCTCGCCCGCCGCAGACCGCGCTCTCGACACGCTGCTCTGGACCGTGAGCCTGGCCATGCTACACTTTACCCTCGACGTTCTCGTCCACCACCAGTATTCGGTTGACAGGATAGTCTGGCCTACGGTTTGGCGGAGGTTTGGCCAGGCTTTGTTTGGTGAGCTTCAGATTCCCTCCCACGCGCACCGGTCACGGCCTCTGACACGAATGATCTTCGCAGTCTTCGGCCTCCTTGTCTATCTCCTCCATCCCCACGCCGTCAACCCCGGGCTGGTGCCCGGTTTGCCTCCTCGATACCAAGCCGCCCTCCGGCAGGTCATCTTCTTCATCACGAGCTCATACGCAGGTTGTTATCTGATCCATATCACCAACACTTCGGGTTACATGGCCGTCATGAAACAAGCACCGCCGCTAGGCTGCCTTTGGATTTGGTCCACCATCGAACTCGAGCTTCCTTGGGCCGTTCTCAGTCTTACGGGCGCCGTGGCATTCCTCTGGCAGAGGGGATACAGCATCAAGTGAGCGCCTGGGCGCGCGAGCACAGCGCTGGGCTCCGCTTACCCTCGGCCAAATACGAGGGTGCTTGGTCAGGTGTCGGGGGACGCTGGTGGTGTGGCCAAGTCTCGTTTCCATACCAAGAATTTCCTACCAAGAATTTCCTCGACATGGCTTTAGAAACTTGGAACCAAGCAAAGGGGATTGGCGTCCTGGCTTCTCAACACCGCAAAAGTCTCCAACCAAAAACATCGCGCTCTGCTTCCCGCCCACCGAGGCCAGGCGGTCTCCGCCCACCACCTGGCATTGCGTCGTCGAATCCCGGCTGAGACTTCTCCTTCCGCACAGAACGGTTTTCCCCACCATGCCAGAGTGTCGTTGTCAGGATCGCGAGCGCCTTCCCCAGCCGAGACTAGCACCTCTGGGCAACCGTCGAGAAAGTTTGGGTGGCAGGCCCAGGTGCAGATACGGGAAGTGACGAGGCATTGAGGATACGGTCATGAGATGGCACCTTCCTGTAAGCCATGCTTTCTGGTCGGTTGACCCCTTCTGTCTCGATGAGACAAAAGGAGGAAACTGCCCGGGCGTTCGGCTTCTCTGGCGCTCCCGGCCTCAGCACTGACCTGCCATCTTCCCTTGCGATCTTTTCCCCCCAGTTCACAAGCGGCCGCCCTCCCCGATTTGAAGACAAGCACACCTTATCATCGCATTGTTCTAGTCATTTTGTGAAGAATTCTTCGGGAACTCCTCATTGGGGCCCTCTTGGCAACCATGGTCCCAAACAACCTCCCCGCCTTGCTCTCGACTGCTCTCCTCCTCGCCGGGGGATACGCCGCGCCAGCCCCTGCCGCCAACCTAACGATTCGAGCCCCGAGCACTGTCGCCCGCGGCGTCGTCATCGAGCATTGTACGGTCCCCGGCGTCGTGGCCCTCACGTTTGATGACGGCCCGTTCGTGTATACCGAGCACGTGCTGGATATCTTGGAGCAGTATGGCGCCAGGGCCACCTTCTTCATCAACGGGGAGAACTGGTCACGCGGTATCAGCGACCCTTCGACACCGTGGCCCGACATTCTGAGGCGGATGGACAAGGCAGGCCACCAGATCGGCTCCCACACCTGGGCACACACCGACCTGTCGATCGTCGATTTCGAGACACGGCACTTCCAGCTCACCCAGCTGGAGAACGCGCTCTTCGACGTCATCGGCAAGGCCCCCACCTACCTCCGGCCGCCTTATGCTTCTTGCTCGGCCGATTGTCTGTCTGACACGGAGCAGATGGGTTACCATGTGGTCAACTTCGACGTCGACCCCAAAGACTATCTCCACAACGACCCCGCCGCGATTGGGGCAGCCATGGAGAACTTCTCTGGAGCACTGGACGAGCAACGGTTCGGGGACTCGTTCCTCGTCCTCAGTCACGACACGCTGCTGAACACGGCTGAGTCCTTGGTTCCGTACATGCTCATGGAGATTGAGCAGCGTGGGCTCAAGGCTGTGACGGTGGGCGAATGCCTCGGCGACCCGGAGGAAAACTGGTACAAGGTCCTGTGAGGGATGGCGGGCGTTCTTGGCGGTGTCGAGTCTGAGATGGAGAGCTGCACGGTGGCGCAACGGGCTCGGGCCGCGTGCCCGCGCGTGTGAGTTCTCGTGGGGGGGCTGGCGGGGCTTCTGGATTCAAGCGTTAGAGTGGTTGGCCGTGGTGGATGTTGGTCCTTGGGTGGAAGTTCTGTTCGGTTTGGGAGCGCGGCCCAGGCTTCCCGGGGTATCAAGAGAGGTTGGCAGGATAGAGACCTCGATTCCCGACTCGGGTTACTGGGGGTGGGGTCTGATTTTGTTGGTAGAGCATACAGATGTAATGTGTATCAGTCGGTACCCAGCGGGCAGCGCAGTAGATGAGGCATCGTGGTCTTGTGCTCCAGTGATTTCATATTCCACACAATCGCCCCCCTTCCCGCGCCCCAGCATGACCAACTAACTCTGTTACCCGACCCGCTATGCTCGCGGCGGCTTGGGGTATGGAGCATGGGAGGTGACCATGGGACTACCACCCGTTATCCTTCAACGCGTTCAAGATATTGTTGATCTCGGCAGCCACGAAGGGTGGGTCATCTTTCTGGATGAAGTGACCGCAACCGACGGCTATTTTGACCTCCGTCTTTGCCAGGACGAGATGAGACAAGCCTTCGTTGTACAAAGCCCATGTTGGGTTCATGTACTCGTTGATGACAGCCTTCGGGACAGACAGTGAGCCCTACGACGGTCATGCCGTCAGCGCACCGTCCGGAAACGAAACTGTCCATCATCGATAATCAAGGCCTCACCTCTTCGCACTGCTTTGCAAATTCGTCCCAGTCATGTCCCACGACCACCAGCAGGGCCGATTTCCCCCCTGGCCCGTCGGGTAGGGCTGGCCCATCCGCCCGTGGCAGCAATTCCCTCAGCTGCCGACGGTCCAGGCGCTCGGGATTAGGCACTTTCGGGTGGAAAAACTGGCGGAACTTGGCCCGCGCGTGCCGTAGAGCGTCGACGGTGACATCTCCTGGTAACTGGCTTTCGTCAAAGCCAGGGCTCTCCGGGTCCGGAAAGATGGAAACGAAATCAGTGTTTGCCATCATCGAGTCGAGGAACAAGTAGGCGGCAACTCCGCCAGTGTGTTTGGCTGCATAAAGGCGAGCCAACGGACACCCGATGGAGTTGCAGACGAGGATGAGTCGGATGTTGTCGAGATTGCGGCTGAATTCGTCTCGAGATATCTGTGTGAGGAGCTGGTGGAGGTCAGCGACGACCGCGGTGGCATCGTGCCCGTATGGCGAGTTCGGGGCGTCAGTTGGGTCTGGGTCCGATCTGCCTTGGCCGTAGCGGTCGTAGCAAAGGATGGCGGGAATTGCTTGGCCGGATTCGTAGCGGAGGTTGACCAGGTGGTTCACCGTCTCAGCCCAGATGGCGCATGGGAGGACGAGGCCGTTGAGGAACACTACAAGAGTGTTCGACATGGGCCCTCGCTCCTCTGGTTGCGGGCGGAGGATCGAGACGTGAAGAGAGGCATCGGGCTTGGTGTCCAGGGTGATGGTCTTGGCTTCCATGATCGGAGCTTGGTTCAACTGCATGGTGGCCGGACTACCGCTTATACACTTGGTCGAGTTGTCTCCCAGGCGTAAGTTCAGACAATGAATGCGGGGTTGTTGACGGTCCTGGATATATGACCTGCGGATATGTCGGAGGTCTGAGATGGGATCGCATCCTATAGGCGGGCTGTGTGGCAGCACAGAAGTCGCCGCCGTAAGCCTGTCGCGGTTTTAATTGGGGAAGGATTTCAAAGCCGCGTTGTGGCTGACTCCGAACCCATCGTTTGCAGTGAATGCTCTCGGCCGAATGGGATGCCAGAGACCATACAACATCGCACCTATGATGAATCAAACGGCCATAGCACCCTAGCCTGCCCGGTTGGTTTTTGTGACCCTCCTTGGGAGATGACTAGACACTTGCTGATGTGCTGGACCTTGAAGAATCTAAATATCAGGCCCTGGTCTCAGGCTCTGTCTCTGGGAGTTTGGGAGCCAGTGACCTACTGCCGATCAACATGCGCTGCAGGACGAATAAAGAGCACTACACAGTGACTGGGTTGGGCATTGCCTTTACTGTTTCCTCCATAGCTGCACTGCTCTTGCACACTCTATGTGGTGTTGCTTATCAATTCACAATCTCTGGTTTGCCCCTTAGCCCACGAGCTCTCCGCCCTCTTTTCTGTCTCGCCCTTTTGTAATTGGCAGGCCCACTATTGGTCGGTGCCCCAACACACCAGCACCCGTTGCTCATCCCATCATCCACACCACTCGAGGAGCGCAAGCATATTGCTAGCAAGGCCAGGTCAGGTCCTGTCCCATCACAGCACACGGGATTCATACCACGGCCATGAAAGTTTCAGCTGTGAGTCTCTTTGCCGCCCAGCCGACCAACCGACCGCTAACCTCTGGTGCCTCTCAGCTTTATGTATACCCCATCAAGGGCCTGCGTGGGATCGGGCTGGAGTCGGCCGAGATCGGGCCGCAAGGGATTCGCCACGACCGCCGGTTCATGCTGTACGAGGTGCAGGCGACGACGAGCGCCTTGAAGAAGATACAGCTAGACACGCACCCAGCATGCGCGTTGTTCCAACCACAGATTGTCTCGGGCTCCCAGAACGGCGATTCCGAGATTGTCGTCCGTTTTCTTGGAGACCCACCGCAAAATGGCAGACCCGAGGATGAAAACGGCGATTCGATGAGTGTCCCTCTCGAGCCAAACCTGTCAACTCTGGACAAGATCGAGGTGGACCTGCACGGCAGCCCGGCGTCGGCGTACCGCATGGGCGACAGCTACGACGTCTGGTTTAGCAGAAGGTTCGGCGTACAAACGATACTGGTCTACCTTGGGGACGGCCGACGCGCTGTCCTGGGGAACACCTTGCTACCCAAAGCTGCCTTGGGCCAGCAGCGGGGTTGGATCACCCCCCTGTCCTCATACATCTCAGGGACTCGGCAAGGGGGTGAGGACTCGACGCCATGGATTGCCTTCTCCGACGTGGCGCCACTTCTGGTGGCATCCGAGTCGTCGCTGCAAGACGTGAGAGACCGACTTCTCGGCGGGCATCTGGTGGAAATGTACAAGTTCCGGCCCAACATTGTTGTTGACGGCCAGTCAGAGGATGCCTGGGCTGAGGACTTCTGGGCCGAACTTCGGATCGGGGCCGAGAATACTCTGCAGTTGACAGGCAACTGCGTGCGGTGCGTCAGTTTGAACGTGGACTACAAGACGGGAAAGCCAGCGGAGGGAGAGGAGGGCAATGTCTTGAAAAGGCTCATGAAAGACCGGAGGGTTGACACAGGATCAAAGTGGTCCCCGGTCTTTGGACGCTACGCCTTCCTGGGTGGCAGACACAGCAAGGGGATTACGGTCGCAGTGGGCGACGGTGTCGAGGTCACTCGCCGGAACGCTGAGCGGACCGTTTGGGACTGGCCAGATTTGTGAACGCACTCCCCGCACAGGGCACCTACTCGCGGCGGATTCATGCCCGGTGTCTCTATCTCCATCCTCCTGCGAGTTCTCAACCGGCACCCCCCCTGTTCCGGTGGCATTCAACATATACCCAATAGATCAGTTTATGTACCCCCTCAGTCCAACCAAAACTCATCTAACCCCTCCAAAAACTCCAAGTCCACGTTGACAAAACTCTTCCACAAATCCACCTCCCTCAACCACGGCTTCGTCTGCAGCGCAAACGTCACGACTGTGCATAACTTGAACAAGTCCTTCTCGTCTTCACCCATAACCATGACCAGATCCCCGCGCTGTACGACCTTGTCATCCAGCTTACACCGCCCGTGCCGCCACTTGTCTTGCCCACTGTACTTAACATCGGCCCAGGCCTTGCCCCTGGCCGCATCGGCGGGTGTCAAGAACCCGTTCCCCAGTCCCATCATCTGCTCCCTAAGGTAGCCCAGCCGGAGCATGAGCGTGTTGTGGATGCTCCACTCGCTCATGGCCGAGTCCTTGGGGATGAAGATCCATTCCCACACGCGGCCGGCGGGATCAATGAAAGAGGTCGATTGCCGGCGGGGGGGCGTCATCATGAGTGGGTAGAAATGGGGCGCCGACCATGTACGGAGGAGGGCGAATCGTGGTGTCTTCCCTGAGGCCTCACACTTGCTCGCAAACGCGCGGGCGGCGGGAAGTATCTTTGGCCAGTCTGTGTAGTCGACAAAGGTCGGAGGCAGGCGCTGCCTGTAGTCATCGGCGTTGGTGTATTTGATGAAGAGATCAAGTTGGCCCGGGCGGTGAGGTTCCGCGTTAGCAGTCGCATAGCCGGGGACAATTACAGGATTGGGCTCGAGGGCGGCAGGGCGGATCATTCCCGCCTTGTAGACTAGTTCGACGATGGTGAGCTTTGGCTGCCCGGATGGATGGCTTGTCTGGCTCGAAAGGGAGTGGGGGAAGGGATCACCTACGCTTGGCAATGATGGGCTTGATCGCCATGCTCCAGTCCCAAGGATACGCGTCAAGGAAATGCGTCTCGCCCGCAAGCAGTTGCTCCCAGTCTTTCCAGAACGCCTTTGGGCGATTGCTCGTCCGTGTCCGAACATCTGGCCGTTTCGCGGCCCTGGAAGCTGGGTCAAATATCTTGCTAGATTTGAAGCCCTTGCCAGCCTCGGTCCCAAGGTACTCCTGGATGATGGATGTCTCTGGAACCCCGGGAAAGAACAGGCCCATGGTCATGAAGGCTTGTACGATGTCATGAGCGATGTACCTGTGCGGCCAGGGGCTCACTGCCTCGGTGTTGTACTCGTCGTAGTCGAGCTCGAGGCCGAGCTGGTCCAAAAGCTCCATGCAGAGCCAAGCCCAGTCGAGGTGTTCTTGCGGTTGCGGAGACTCGTACTTCTGGACGCCGATAATGAGATCCATCGACTCCCTGTAGCGTTCCTGGGAGCCCGGCTCAAGGTCTCCCAAGTGGAATGAACCCTTAGACGCTGGGGGAAGGAGGGATTCATTAGCTCACGTGTGGGCACTTATCGGGGCGGAGAGGGGTGGCTTACCGTATGATCTGTCACGTTCGATAACTTCCTGCGTCTCATACATTTCATTGACATCGTCGGCTGTGAGTTTGAGCTCAGCGGCGGCAAAGCCGAGTCTATCAAGCAGATCTCGGCGGTTGGCACCCCAGGTAGCCGAGCTGATTGTCTTATGGGCCTGCTCCCAGATGGGGGGTACCGAGTAGGGAAACTGGTCGGATCCTGGACCATCCGGCTCCGGACTGGGCGCGGCAGTCGGTTTGTCGTTGCTGCTGAGCCTGAGCCTCGGCTTGTAGCCGAGTGCCTCCCCCAGCTCGGGGGGCAGGTTTTCCAGCTCCTTGATGGCTTTGTTGAGCATCCTTGTTTGCGTATACTCGAACCGCTGGAGAGGATTGTCAATCTCCACGAACGGCATGTCGTCGGAGTACCCCTCTAGCAATTCTTGGGGGAACAGGATGGCATCTTCGACTGCGTCCGTGTCGTTGTAGTAGATGTACCGACTCACACCAGGCGCGATATCCTCGCTCGTTCTGATAGCTTCCTTCGTCTTGGTGCTTGTGATCCAGAACTCGGCTTTGGGCCCGGACAACTCATCGTACAAGGTTTGGATGTTCTCTCCAGGTTTTACCTGACGGATTCGCTTGGTATCCTGATCGCGGGTGAGTGTCTCCATGATGCTCTTCGTATGGGCGTATTTGCCCCGGTGGCCCTTGATACGGTGGGCCTTGCACAACATCTGCAGCGGCCCGTGGTTAACAGGGGAGGACATATAGGACACGGGGAGCAGAGGGGTGGGGGGGCGGCGAGCAGAGAAATTGGCAGATTCGACGGCACTGACCTCTCTGATATGATGGTACATGTCCATGGGGCTCTGGCCTGGCACAAAATCCCAGATGTACACCTCGTAGTAGCTCGAAAAGCCAAAGCGCCACTCGCGTGCTAGGTCGGCCAAGTCAAAGAAGAGAAGGTCGACCTCGTTATTGATATCCCAGTTGTCGTCAGAGATGTAACGGCCCACGGCGGTGACGCCGCGCCTTGAGCGGGAAATCCAGCGATGCTCCTTGAGCGGGGCCACGATGATGCGGCCGTCCCTGCCATCCCGCACCAGAATCATGTGTTCTCCGGGCCGCATCACGGCGTACTGGATGAAACGCCGTGTGACGGGATCGTTACGCTTCATGTGTGCGCACACGAAGTTGCGTGTTTCGACGATGGTTTGTTGGCGTCGGAGCGTCTTGCGCGACACTGAGCTGAGGTGGTTGTATGTCGTCCGTTCGCTGGCCGAGAAGTCCATGTGGAAAGGCACAAAGCCCTGCAGTCGCGAGAAGGTGTCAGCCAAAACCGGAGGTTAAACCGCGACCATGGGGACTGCCTTGAGTGAAACAAAATGCCTCCGTGTACATACCAGTTGGGTCAGCTCCTCGGTCAAAAAATTGCCGCTCCATCCCGTCCACTTGGACGCGGGGAAGTATTGCCACAGCGAGAGGAAGTTGAGCTCGAAGAACTCGTCCCAGTTGCGGCAGAGGCCAATGGCGTCTTTAAAGTCGCAGTCCTTGGCCATGATGGAGAAGTGCAGCCAGCCGGCACGCGCCATGCTGCTCTGGCTGGCGTAGTTCCAGATGCTGCACCCGCAGATGCGCACCTTCATTTTGGTTTCCTTCGGTTCATGGTCCCTCGCAGCTGTTCCTGGGAGCGTGGTTGGGCTGGGATCGGCATCGCCATAGAGAGCGTCCAGCGCGCGGACAACACGGTCGATTGTGAGGTTGCCATACCGAATCTGCTCGCGGAGGGATTCGACAGGCGCAGCGTCCTGTCCCCCGCCGTCGCCCCGTTCCTCGTCTTCGTCGTCTGGATCGTCCCCGCGTGCAAAGTCGGCGCAGGCATCACGGAGCGCCTGCAACGTCGGTTGCTCGACCTGCAGACAGAGGTCTCGAAGGTCCGACTCGGCGATGGACGGATCCGAGAGGAACTCTTCGACGCTGTTCGCCCGCAGCGCCGCTGGGAGCAGGGCCGAGTGCGACATGACCTGGCGGCAGAAGAGGAGCATCTTGATCTTGGTAATATCCGCGATGAGATCCGAGATGTCGGGGTCGCTCACCGGAGCGGTCCGGTCGAGCAGTTCATGGGGGTTGTGAGCAGTCCCGACGAGCATCGGCCCGTTGACATGGCTATAGTCTTTCTTGACACCCTCTCGCAACCTCGCGCGAATCTCGTCCCTGCTCTCAATCTTGGTCTTACTCGGCTCCTCCCCCTGCTTCCGCTCGCCACCGTTCTTTTTGACCTGGGCGGTCTTTGCAACTGCCGTCAGTGCCTCCGCTAGCCGATGCATGCTCGACCCATCATCGCCACTGGGCTGTTCAGCAGTCTTGTTCTTTTTCTTCTTGCCACCCCTCTTCTTTAGCTTCTTGGTCTGCTGTGACGTCGGCTGCTGCTCATCGTCCTGCTCGGCTGCCGCCGCCGCCGTCGCCTTGTCATCCCCAGGAGCCGTGGTCTTCGTCTCAGTCAGTTCGCCAGCGGACGGGGCAGAGGGCGGGGGCGCCGGGTTATCGGCTCTGGCGGCGTTGCTCTCAGATGCCGGGGGCTCCATCCACAGGAAATGGCGGATGAGATCGAGGTACCGCCCCCTGTCCTCTTCGAAGACGTCTTCGATGGGATCCCAGGCAGCGCTGTCGGCGTTGGGTTCGGTAGCCATGCGCTCCTTCCAGACCTCGTCGAGGTAGGCTTCCTGCCTCATTTTCTCCTCCTTTTCCCTGGAGGCGGCGAGCCGGGCCTCCATCTCGCGCCAGTGGCGGCGGAAAAGGGCGGCCTCGAGCTTGACCTTCTTCTGCTCGTTCTCGCGGTTTTGGTCCTCGCCCGCCTGGACCTGGCGGACCCAGGAAAACCACTTTTCCTTCTCGTAGAGCAGCTGGGCGGTCCGGCGCTCGAGGCTCTCGAGGGCCTTGACGACCGAGTGGCGGGTGCTGACGAGCTTGTCCAGGTAGGCCTTGTGGCCGTAGTCCATCTCGAGCGAGAAGAAGTGCTTGTGGTGCAGCTTGCGGGCGGCGATGACCTTGCCGAGCAGGACATACTGGCCGAAGAGGTACTCGTGGACCTCGCGCACCTGGTCCTCGGACACGACGCCCTCGAAGGTCTGGCTGGCGAGGGCCGTCTTGGAGGCGCGCAGGAAAGCCGGCTCGTCTGCCGCGCAGGCGTCCAGCTCAGCGTTGCGGCGCTTGTAGCCCATGTACAGGCCGAAGCACTGCCTAGCGTGGAACCTGCAGAACAGGCCATCGTGGGCCGTGGCCTCTGCGATGCATCGTTGCGTGTCCGAGAGGTTGAGGGCCTGGCACTGCGGCTCGCCAATCTCGTGCACCACGACCATTGCAGCTCCTTCACTCTCAATTGCCTTCCCTGTTTGTATACCTATCCTTGGATGTGTCCCGATCGGTGGAAAATGGTATTTGAGAGAATTGTTCTGCCTGTTGAAAATAACCTGTTTAAGCACTGGCAACTTGGAAGCCCCAAGCTGCTCAGCTGGTGTGTGGGGTTGAGGAGGGGCTGGAACCAGGCGGTGTGGGTCAGGGGTTGGGCCAGCTTGAGCGTGACTGTGATTGTGATTGTGATTGTTTTTGCGGGCAATGTAATGTGTTGTTGCCAGATAGATGACGGTGCAATTACTCCCTCGTTCTCTCGCAATTTCCACAAGGGGGAAACGATACAAAAAGAAGAAAAAGACAGGCTGTTGTCCGGGTGGGGGAGCAAGACCACGCAGTCAGTGAATGGTAAAAAGTTCAAAAACATACGGAGTACAACACCAGGGATTCGCTGGTCGTCACCGACCACAACTACTAATCCGGCAGTCAGTAATTTATCAAGGGGAGAGCGGACGGGATCCCGAGTTTTTCACTACTTATGGTCGTATGTGTTATACACCAGGGCTACGGGGCATTATTAACCATCAACACATTTCTCAGCAGGGGGCGATCCGAGCCGACGACGTCCAGTCTTGCTGCCATCGTGGTTGAACTCCAACTCTCTTATGTATTTAAACGTGAAAACGAAGAGGCCGAAGAGTGCTGGCCGTGTTCAGGCCAAGATACCCATTTTACTGAGTAGCCACCAGATTTCCATCTGGGTAACCGACACTGTGTGATGCTTCCTCACGACTCGCCGGGGACCCAAGATTGTAGCAGCAGCCGAATCCAGCCGGGCTTCTCGGGGCTGAGGCTGAGGCTGAGGACAAGCCAGGCCGAGTATGAATGTTCGTCTCCGTGCCTTGCCTGAAATCCCCAGGGCGGCTCCGCGCGGAGCTTGGCCAGCGGCTCGATCCAGGGGCCATGCCGGCACCGGGGCACTGATCTTCCGCGTAGGGTGTGGCGGATCAACTGGAGGATGGAGGAACGGAACCGATGACCTGTACAGTACAGTACACAGCAGAACCAGATGCTTCACAGGGCATGCAGTCCGCAGCCAGCCAAAATAACCTGGAGGCGCCTCCACACTGCGGCTGCCGTTTGGTCTAGGCTGGTATGACGAACGGGTGTGAGCATGTGATGCGGCGTTATGGTTCGATGATGTAAGGTGACAAATGCCTGTCTGTCACCCGGAGCTTCGGTGGTCTGAGGACGGGGCGTATGTGCCGATCAGCAGCGATCAGATTCGACTCGGCAAAGTTCCCGATGTCGAGTGCTGGGCGCCGTCGATGGCCGTGGCGAGCCTCCCAAAACATTGGGGAACACTCATCCATATTGGCGGCGCCAGCGGCCGCCGCCGTCGAGGGTTACAGCGCGGCACTGGGAGAATTGGCACCACGCCCTGCAGCGCGGCCAGACGGTCTCGGAGACCACACAGAGCCCATCTCGGAAGTCGGGTCGCCCGTGGGTGTTGCCCGCCTTTATGGCAATAAATCTTGAAGGACCTCTGCTTCATCTGTAGCACGCCCCTGTGGCTTCTTCCCGTAGATTACGCGCAGCGGCTGGAGATTGCACGCACACCTCCTACTGAGGCACTTTGTTGTGAAAACCCAGCCGCCAGCGGCTGGAAGCTGACCGGCCGGCGGCAACATCGCCTTTCGCCCCGCGGCTCTGCGAGGGCCCCAGCGGCCCTCGAGGTCGGAGCAGGTATTCCGTATATCGGGGCAATACTTGGTTTTGGATCTGCACAGCCTGGGACGAGGTGGCGTCGGCTTTTCGCCGCTCACTTGACCGGCCGAGATCCCGTGCAATTCGCCTCCCGCACCCGGCAGCCGGCGACTGCTTCGTCCGCCGGTGACCTATCTGGAAGACCAAGAGACAGCTTGGGGGTGGCCGGAAAGGATGGCCGGGCATCTGAACGGCTCCCACGTAGCAATTGGTGGCCAGTCAACGGCTATGTAGGTGAGGACCCAAGCGACAATTCAAGTGAGAATGCTGACGACGATTTGGCCGGGCGGACGAAGTCCATCAGGGCACCGAACCCTCGTCTGCTTCTGTGGAACGTCACGCGGACAATGGAACCATTGCCTCACCCGCTCTTCGCCCGTGTTTCTCGCGCCTCCCGCGCCTCTCCGCTCAGTGCTGTTGCCTCTGGGAAGCCGATAAATGAGGGATTTGAGTCGGAGGATGAGTTTGTCGCCGGCGTCGTTGGCTCACTGCTGCTGTTGCAGATACGCGAGGGCCAGATCCCGTTAGCGGCGGTGGCCTGGCGAATCCGAGCCGCAGGGACGGAAAACCTACATTGCAGCGGCAGCAGCAGCAGCAGCTTGCGCCAACCATTTATGATCGCCTGACTAGTAGGGAGTCGCGACTTCGCCCCAGGCCGGTGGCATGAAACCACAGCTGCTCGCCGCTTGGAGCTCTCAGTCAACGACCAAGCGTTGTTTTTCTTGGCGTCTGGTTGGAGATGCGCAACAGAGCCGCAGCTAAATTGCCAGTCTGCTCGTTTCGTCAGCAGGCAAGTACCTAGAATACCCGGTTAGGTGTTGGCTTTGTGGATTGGGGATGGGGGTGGGGGTGGGGGATTTTGTCAGCTGTTTTTTTCTGTGGGTGCCAGGAAGACTAGCAGTAGAAGTTCCAAACCCGAGGCTCTGAAACCCAAACTGTCCGGACGTCGTTCCAGACATCACTTTTGAAGATGCAGGGAACCTGGTTGCCGACACTAAGGTACTTAAGCTGAACACGGACAATATCACACGCCCGTTTACCTTTGCCAGGCCAAAGGACGAAACCTCTTGCTCCTCAGACGGTCTGACAAGAAGGCTCGGGGCGGAGCTCAAGTGCCTTACGGTGAGAGACGGGGAGATTGATGACGATGCTGGGCTGCTGGGACAGTGCGGGGTCGATTTGTTTCAAGGGAGCAGGAATCCGGCAGAAGCCCGAGGGTTGGAACAACAGACTGATTGGCCGTTGCTACCATGGTCGAGTTGGGTTCCGATGATCAGGAGAGAAAAGGGCTCGGCCATCTTCGCACCCCGATGCCCAAGAAGAGTTGGGCTTCGTTGGGAAGAAGGGCTGCGCAGGGAGGTGCAATTCCCTTTCCTCTTTTGGAGTTGGATGCACAAATGTGGGCTCTGGGGAGCTTGGGCCACTGCCAGGGACAAAAGCCCCGCGATGCCTTATCTGAATTTACCCCTCCAAGGCTGGCATCCTTATCACCTCTGTTTCGGGTGGTCGGTCTGGCGAGGTTGAGCCGCGACTGAGTGTCTGGCTGACCTGGTGCAACTCCCAAGCACCCAACGAGGAGGAGCTTGACCGGAGTGGAGAGGGTTTCAAGGGGTTGCTGCTATTTATACCCCGGCTCTCGATCCCCAACGAGTGTCAGCTGCCCCGTTTGATGGTGTCTGCAACTTGTGGACTTAGTTCGGGGTGCCTTGTCTTGTTCAACCGAGTGTCGAGCCATGGAAGAGTTGACAGGACAGGGGCAGCAAGCGCTCGTCTCTTGGATGCTGGAGAGCAAGGTTCCACGGTCCGCGACCCCGAGTTTGCAATGCCGTGGGTACACTCAGTGTGGGGGTTCTTTTTACTTCACATTCTCTGAGATGAGACGTCTGCTGTGTACCTATTCATCAGTCACCGCCTCGCTTCGGATGGGCTGGGGCGCAACAACGCACGGCAGCTCTCCCACGGAGCACTGAGTCAAGCTTCATGATAGCGAAGAGCTTCGAGGCATGCCGAGGTCAGCCCGGGCGCTGGCCAGGCCAGATGCAATTCTTGATTGGCCGTCCCAAATTTGCCGGCGGTTAGTCTGGATTTTTTTTCTTGCATCCAGGATCAAGCGTCGCCTCAGCGGCCAAGTTTCCTGGGCTTTCACTCTGTCCCGAGTGTTGGTTGGGTGGGCTCCATGGATTGGGTACCAGACGTTTTTCCTGCTGTTCGGTGGGAGAAGGAGGCGGTCAAGCCGTCGCCGTGGGAAGCCGAGTGAAGCCCGGCCAAGGTGCACAACCGCCCCCAGACCCTCGTCGCCTGCTGCTGATGACACCGCCCAGCAATTCCGCCGTCTTGCCCTGGTTCACCTGGCTTTGGCCTTGGGTCGAGCCGCTATCATAACCCGAACGTCCCGCCACCCCACGAAGAAGAGCTCCCCAGTGGGGCCAGGGCCTTGAGCACAACCCTGACAAGAACTGGAGCTCGCGACGAGATGGAGCCAAGCGATCCATGTACGTAACACATGTGCCTCAACGGCTCCAGCAGCACAGTTCACTGCAGGCAGGCAGGGGGAACGGCTGTATTAATAGAATCGCCCGGCTGTCGATCAGGAAACGCCCTGAGGCCATGATGCCCTTGCCTGCGTTTGATGGCCAGCACCATGTTCACCCAGAACACGGGAAATTTGGCTGATAATACATAGCAGAACGAACGCTAAAACAACGATGCGGAGAGCCTCGGGACATTCATTAGCTGCGTCTGCCAGAGCACCAAATCCAGCAGTTCCTTAACCCTCGGAGCTGGGCTTGGAGCTTGGGCAGATGAGGCTGGTGAAGCGCGCCATCTCCATTAGCCCGGCTGCTGATTCTCTTTGGGTCATGACGAGCAGCAGGGATCACCTCTCCGTCGGGCGCTTGGAGCGCACAGGAGATGACGCCGCAGCCCGAGAACCAGTGATTCTGGATGCCGCCGTCAGCGATTCAGCATGGCCAAAAGCGCCAAGTAAACATAATCTGAGCATATCGAGAGTAATAGGTGTTTCGCGATCCTCCCTCGCAGGCCAAGGATTTGCCGGAGGCTGCTGCTGCGACAGACACCCCCCTGGAGCCTGGAGGAGCAAGGTGCTTTCACACTCGAGGCTGAGCGAGATGCCTGCTGTGCTATCACACACCATGTACGCGGTCCCGCCCTGGCACTGTGATCCAGAACGGAGCAGAAAGGTGGGGGCGCTAGGTCTCAATAGGAATAGTGCAGGCTCCTGCTGAGCAATCAGACGGAAGGCTGCCGCTCCGGCCATGCGATGCCTGCTGCATGGGGACCAGGCTCTCACACACAACCAGCTCGCCTCCCTGAGCCTTGGAAGCTGCAGCGAGTCAAACGATAGAAACGGGCAAGTTGCATGTCAACCCTGCCCGTCTGCATGGGTGCGACAGGCCGGGGGCTGGACCCTCGATTGGGCGCGCCGCACTTCCCACCATTGCACGCCCGCTGTGTGTTGAGTCACGGGCCGCTCGGTGCCGTCCCGTTGGTGATGTTTCGAAACCTCGGATCGAGTCGTATCGCCCAGCGGCGGCTGTACAGGTGACATGGATGGAATCCCGTATATATGGCGCCTTCGGTCTCTCCACGAGCGCAGTTCGCTCGCGGCGGCGCGGGCGTCGGGCAATAGTGCTGACCCCGGAAACACCTAACCCACAACGCCGGCCGACGGTTGCATTGCATTGACTGCCAGATGAGCCCGAATAGCGCGGAGACGCAGGCTATCTGATCTGGCCTCTCGGGCGCTGGCCTGAGGGCATTACGAGAGCAGCATTATTGCCTTCGGCCTTGAACTCTGGCCGACGACTGCAGGACGGCGGATGCAGTGCCGAGTGCAGCGTGCCACGCTGCGACGTCGGTGTGCAGAAGCCGTTGCTCGCCGTTGCTTCTTGACGCGGGCGGCTTCCTCGTGCGAGTACTCGTGCCCCGCCAGTCCAAACTGGTCCAACGTGGAGAGGGAGGTGGATGGATGGATGAGATGAGATGGGATGGGCTGGGAAACTTGGGACGCGGCCGCAGATGGGATGGAATGCTCTGGGCTCCCATCAGCGACCCGCCGGCGTCTGCGTTCCATTCGACGATGCGCCATTCGACGCCAGGCGCTGGGAGCTTCCCGCTATCACGCATTGCGGCGGCTTCAGGTACGGATGTGCTGGGGAGCAGTGGACCTGATATTAACCAGGGTTGTGCGTGGAGCCATCGGGCATGGATCGCCCGCTCTGCCTTCGCAATCGAGGTATTCGCCCGGTACCACGAGACTGCTCTGCAGCGATGGTGTGTTGCAGGCTCAGGCGGCTTGCTTCCCTGCTCCGGCATGGTGTTCGACGGGGTACGTACTGCGACGCACGGTCGCGGGCACGCACAGTTGGCGTCGCCAGGACTGGCACCGTGCTGCTGTTTACGAGTTAGCCTAGCCGCCGGCCTGGTCCTTCTGCCCTCTGGCGTTGGGCGTGGCACACCAATTTCGCCATCCGCAGCATCGCACCGGTTTGGGCAATCCAGCCAAGCAAGACAGGTCCAGGGGGCTGTTCCAGGGGACTTCGCTCGTGTGTGGGTGTGGGTGCCGTCCAGTGTGGTGGTGGTGTGTGGTGTGCGCCTCCAGAGCTCCAGCACGCCTATCTCGGGTCAGCCCTCTCTTCGCTCTTGCAACCACCAGTTCGGACTGATGATACGGCCGGAGACCTGAGCATTTCGCAGCCAGCCCAACCCCCAAACTCAAGCAAGCTCGCGGCAGCCACGACAAGCGCGGAATCCAACAATTGCATCCGAAATAGCATGCTGCAATCGACCTTGTCGCCGCGCCCCTCCCCGTCTCGCCCTCCCCAATAGAGCTCTGGCTCGCCTACCCCCTACCCCCTACCGCGACCCTACCACCTACCACCCAAGCCCCCCCCCCCCACCCGCTGCTCCCAGCGACCCGCCCGCCGTTGTCGCTGCCTGCTCCCCACTCCCCTCGCCTTGCTCCTGCTTCCTGCTCCCTTCACTGTGCACCACTCCTCGCCGCCCTCGTTTCGCACACACAAAGTCGCCCGGCCGCCCGAAACACCTCAAACCCCGCCACCAAGACGATGACTGTATCCAGCGACGCTGGCGGCAAGATCGACGCTGTCGCTGCCATGTCCAATTCGTCGTCGCCCTCGGCCGCGGGTGTCGGTGCTCCAGGAGGCGACGAATCCGGTAGGTCCCACCACAAACAGCTGCACCAAACCTAGACCCCCCCTCCCCCACCACCACCACCACCAGCAGCACCTCACGCCGCACCGTCAATCGGCGCTTCCTCAACCCCCCTTCGCCCATTCAGGACGGCGTGTGCCTAGGCTAACGAGCTGACTTCTCCAACTCCAAAGCCTCGACCATCATGGTCAACACCAAGACCCCTTCCGCCGCCTTCCCGCCACCCAAGACCGACAAACCGCGCCCACACGTCTGCAACACATGCCAGCGCTCCTTCGCCCGGCTGGAGCATCTGAAGCGCCATGAGCGGTCGCACACCAAGGAGAAGCCGTTTGAGTGCCCCGAATGCGCTCGGTGCTTTGCTCGCCGCGACCTGCTCCTGCGGCACCAGCAGAAACTGCACCAAACAACAACACCCTCGTCCCGCCCGCGCAACCGCCGCGAGAGCGCGAGTGGGGTCACGCCAGGGGCTGGCCGTGTTCGGAAGAACAGCGTTGTTGGCCCCGGCACTGCCGCTGCTGGTGGCACCGCGGCTGCCTCGATGAGGCCCAGGGCAAATACCATCAGCCACGTCGACGGGGCGGCCATGCAAATGATTGCCGCTGCCAATGCCCAGGCCGCGCGGATGGCACCCACCCACAGCCGCCATCCGAGCCTGATCGGGCTGCCGACCCACCACGGCCTCGAGGCGTTCGGAATGGCCTCTGCTTTGGCGCACCGCGGAGCGTCCCTGGGCCTGCCCAAGCTGGAGACGCACGGCATCAACGGCATGGACTTTTCAAGCGGCCTGAGGACGGCCCCCGCAATGGCCTTTGCCGCCGAGTTTGAGCTGGAAGGACTGTTCTTCGGCGGCTCGCCCGGCTCCACCATCAACCCCAATGCCCTGCACTACAACGATTCCCCGCCGTCCATGGCCATGGATCCGCTCTCGCCGTATACGCACGCGCATGGGCTCCCCGACATGTCGGCCGCCGGGCAGTCCCTGGACGATGCGTTCGACTGGGTGACGGGCTTCGACCATCAAATGTCGTTCAACAACGTGCCGGCCGAGACCGCTGTGGACGGTTCTTCGCCGTCTGCGCTGAGCACCACGAGCCAGAGCGGCATCAGCGACGTCATGGTGGACGGCTCGAACCATCACACCGCTTCGGTGGTGACGAGCTCCATGTGGCAGCCCTCCATCATGGGCCCCCCACAGCTGACCAACCCCTTCTCGCTCGACATGAGCGGCTCCGTCTTCCCAGACCTCCTGAACGGCGCGCCACTGTCGCCGCAGCCCACATCGGCCAAGACCATGGGGGACAGCTATTTTTCCACCCCTCCGCCATCGCTCAACTCTCTGAGCCCGTCGGTCATCCCGGGCTTGAACCCCCAGAACCTGAACCAAGCGCTCAGTTTCGGTGCCGGTCCGGAGACGCCGTCCTCGATGAATGGTAGTAATCATGGCACCTTACCCGTCTCGACAATCACTGATTCAACAAGAAATGCCATCCTAGGTGCCCTGTCGGCCTCCCAGGCTTCCCAGTTTGGTACGCGCCGGTACTCGTTCGCCACACCGTCCTCCCCTCTCGCCATGCAGCAGTCCCCGACCAACCATACCGGCACCGTCTCCACCGTCTCCGGCTCCGGCTCCAGCTCAGGCTCCCTCATCGACTACGCCAGCACCCTACCGAGCACACACGACCTTCGGCGGCACGTCGGCGCCTACCTGCGATACTACCACCCCCACCAGCCGTTTGTGCACATACCGACGCTGACGTTCGAGATTCCTGCGCAATCATTAGCTAACGGGCGAAATAGCGGCATTGGGGGAAGCGGGTGCTTGCTGCTTTCGATGGCGGCCATTGGCGCCCTGTTTGAGTTGGAACACCAGGCGTCCATGGAGCTGTTTGGGATGGCCAAGAAGATGATCCAGCTGTATCTCGACGAGCGGAGGAAGGCGAACGTAAGAAAGGCAGAATCCATTCGGCGCACTCCCCTTTCGGACCACAGTTCACAGCAGCAGGAACCCCCCGTCGAGACTCCCGTGTGGCTGGTCCAGGCGATGCTCCTGAATGTTGTCTATGGCCATAACTGCGGAGACAAACGGTCCGGCGAGATCGCGTCGACACACGCCGCCGCACTAGTAAGTCTTGCGCAAGGGGCAGAGCTGCTGAGGCCGATGCGAGTCGAGCCTTCGCCCAAGGACGTTGACATGGTGGATGCCGACATGGCCGGCGGCTGGAGCGGATCCGGGAGGAGGCACGCCGACGAGCACGCCGAGTGGCTGCGCTGGAAGTCGATGGAAGAACGGAAGCGGACCCTCTATGCCGTCTTCATCATGTCCAGCCTCCTCGTCTCGGCCTATAATCACAGCCCGGCCTTGACGAACTCGGAGATCTTGCTTGACCTCCCCTGTGACGAACAGTTCTTCGCGGCCGAGAGCGCCGCCGCCTTCCACGCCAAGGGCGGAGTCGCAGCAGCTAATCACAACCGGATGACGTTCCACGAGGCCCTGGGGCAGCTGCTGCGCACCAACGAGAAGCAGCAGAACAAGCGACCCTTTGCCGATCACCCCAACCAACTGTTCGGTTCGGCGGTCAACCCCAGCGACCTGCCAAAGAGCGACCTGAAACCGAGCAGCCTCGGATGTCTTGTTCTGATAAACGCGTTGCACAACTACATCTGGGAGACCCGTCAGCGCCACCACAACAAGGTCTGGACGAACGAGGAGACGGAGAAGATGCACCGTCACATTGAGCCAGCGCTCCGAGCCTGGCACTCGGCCTGGGCCAACGATCCGCACCACAGCCCAGAGCGTCCCAATCCCTACGGCGCGGGACCTCTCTCGGCCGACTGCCTCCCACTGTTGGATCTTGCCTACGTCCGTCTATTCGTCAATCTCTCGCGGTCCAAGGAGAGGTTCTGGCAGCGCGATTGGGACGGCATGGCTGAAGAATTGGCGAAGGGCTCCGAGATCATCCAGCACGCCGAGCACTCGCCGACGTCCAACGCCGAGTCAGGCAGCACGGGCCCCTCGAGCACCCCGGCGACAAATCCTGTCGCTGGCGAAACGCCGCCGACGCAGTCGTCATCCCCAGAGTTTGGTGTCCCGAAATTGACCATGCCTGGTCTCATCAATCCTGCCATGACCCAGCAGCCGTCCCTGCCCCAGCCACATACCCAGGCACCGGCACAAGGGCAGACATCTGACAACAGCCGGTCGATATCCCGGAGAGAGAAGCACTTGCGGAAAGCGGCTTTTTTCGCGGCCGAGACTTTATCGGTTTCCGACAAGCTTGGCGTCACATTTGCAAACTTGACCAGCCGCGAGCTGCCGCTGCAGGCAACGCTCTGTGCATTCGACTGCGCCCAGGTCCTGGCGGAGTGGGTTGCTACTCTGCAAGACCGGGTGGGTCGGTATCTTGGGATACTCGGCCGGGACGGCGTGGATCTGTCGCAGGTGCCGGCGATTATGCTGCTCGAGGACGAGGATGTGAAGTTGTTGGGGAGGATTGACGACATCATCGGTGGTGCGGAGGCCAAGATGAGCAGGGACATGACTCAGACGAGCAGTGTTGGAGGCGGAGATGGCAGACTCCCGATGGACGACAGTGCGGGATATGCGACAAAGCTTCTCCGGGTTACAGCATACATGTTTGACAAAGCTACTGTATGGCCTGGTAAGTGTCGACCTGGAGAGCATCCACGCATCGCTCGACGCTTGCAGCATACTAACCGAGTCCGTAGTGACCCGACTGATCACCACGTGCCTCGAGAGCCATGCCAACCATATGCGCGTCCGCGCAGAGAAGTCTATTTTGGCAATCGACTGAATCTTGGGGCTCTTCGGAACCACCATCCGCTTCCATACCCCTCGAGGCATGCGACCCCTGCCTCGAGGCTGCTCCATACATTGAGCTTGTTCTTTTGACCACAGCTGCACTTTGCGGGACTCATCTTTACCCCTCTGTCTTTTGCGCCAGAATGGTTTCTTGTTCAATGTTGCCAATTCTTGTCTCCTCGGGGGTTGCCCGCTGGACATGACACATCTCGGGTTCTGAGACAGCGACCTGTCTGATTTCGATACGGTACGGTCATCGACACTCTCTCGATAACACTTGTGGGATTTGGTGCCGTTGCATTTCTTTGGGAAGATGGGAAGGCAGGCCTTGAAGTCCTTTTCGTCATGTCTGACTTTCACGCACGTTGCTGGCGGGCTCGGAGGGGCAGAAGCAGTGCGGGGGTATGGAGTGGGGTTGTGAAGGCGGGAGGAAGAGACAGTGGCCGGGTGACTGATTTCCTGGTTTGCAATGCTATGCGGCAGGCACTCAGTGTGTTCTTTTCCATGTACATACAGATTTGGTTTGCGAGCTGCCGAAGGGATATGTGATACTAGGCTTGTTCTTCAAGGAGCGGCAGGAGTTCCGGGATTGGGGAATGTGTGTTGGGTTCTGCGGTCAGGATGCTCCAGTTGCTGCGCAGCTGGGGGAGGGGGAGACGAGTTGGACTGGAGAAAAGCGTCGAGATGCCAACAAGGCCGCCCAATGAAGATGGTTTCTGTCGAAGTTGTGTGCTGTAGTTGCTGATGCGCGAGGTTGGTTGGTAGGGTGGGCTGGGTCCGTCGAGCTGAAGTCGAGGCGAGGCGTGGCGTGGTCTGGCCGTTCTGTCGCCGCCAGCCTTCGGAGCCAGATTCAGGTATCGACCTTGACTGCAGTCTGCTCGCAACCAGGATGTCTGCTTGGTACTCCGTACGTTTGCGGCAGACTCAGCCCCGAGAGCAGGACCAGAGTCAATGTTTCAGACATTCCCAGAGAGCCGGTCAAGGGGGGCTCGCCCGCGTGCGGTAACACAGAAAATCACCTGCATGGCAGGCAAACGCCTAAATCCCACATCCCTGGCCCCAAGATAGACCAGTCTGGATTGGTCGTGCCAAGCTCACTAAAGCCGATTGGTTCACAGACTTTTTAACCTCCTGTTTCGCCTTGCCTGACTCGGTTTGGGGGTTACCCCTTTAGTGGATTTTACCCAGTGGAGACTGCAACTCCCCACTCGTTTGGGCGGGTGGCGGCCAGTCGTTTTTGCGTGGGGCCACAGGTACCTGAAATCACATGGAAGTTTTGCTGTCAACCACAGGCGATGCACTGCGAGGTCGGCATGATAACAGAAGGGCACACGGGTATTTTTCTGCACAGGCAGAGCACGGCAGAGCACGACTTTCGACTGCTGGGCTTAAGAGGAAGGAACCTATCATGTCATGCCTCTTGTTTGCGCGCACGCTCGGATTCCTCCGCCTCCTTGCAAACGACTCTCCCTCCGTCGAGGCAAATGGAACCACGCAATGCTTCACCGCCCAGCCCAGATCCAGATCCGTACTAGCAGTCGAAGTCGAGCCCGCATGGGGGCGGGAAACAAATCCCCATCCCAACCTGTGTTGACCCGTGTTCGGTTGGGATCTTGGGTCTAATCTTAATCCTGCCCTGGCCAAGCCAGCATGGATATGCCGCTCGCTTGCTATCGTGCCCGCTTGGCTGGACCCCGTCAAGTGGGCATGGCCACGGGAGAGGCAGGGGGTGGTCAACAAAAAAAAAAGCGTGAAAAATGGGACAGGGAGGGGTTGAAGAAAAGTGCGGCCTGTGCCGTGTGCGCGGTGCCTTAAAGGCCTTCCTTCTCTTCTCATCCTCTCCGCCTTTCTCCCTCCCCCCAGACCGCCGACATCACGTTGCCGGACATCTCCCACCATGGCGACCACCACCACTACCGCGACAAGGAGCCGCAAGGCCAATGGCGAGGCCAAGACGGCCCCCATCACGCTCTCCAAGGGCCCTGAGTACCCGGACATCCAGACCATCCGTGATGCCATCCCTGCCCACTGCTTCGAGCCGTCAACGGTGCGCTCGCTGGCCTACGTCGTCCGCGACGTGTCCATGGCGGTGGGCCTCGGCTGGGCCGCCTTCACCTACATCCCGCAGATCCAGGACTTTGCCTGGCGCACCGCCGCCTGGATCGTCTATGGCTACCTCCAGGGCCTCGTCTGCACCGGCATCTGGATCCTGGCGCACGAGGCCGGCCACGGCGCCTTCTCGGTCCACCGCCGCCTGAACGACGTCGTCGGCTGGGCCCTGCACTCGGCCCTCTTGGTTCCCTACTTCAGCTGGAAGTTCTCCCACCACCGCCACCACCGCTTCACCGGCCACATGGAGAAGGACATGGCCTTTGTCCCCCACACCAAGGCCGACCGCCAGAAGCGCCGCCTAGCTGACCTGTACCTCGACCGCGAGCTGTTCGAGGACGTCCCCGTCGTCCAGCTGTTCAAGCTCATCGCCCACCAGCTGGCCGGCTGGCAGACGTACCTGCTCTTCAACGTCTCGTGCGGCCCCGACAGCCAGCAGCGCGCCGCCAGCTGGTGGCGCGTCAGCCACTTTGAGCCCACCAGCGCCGTCTTCCGCCCCAACGAGGCCATCTTCATCGCCATCTCCGACCTCGGCCTTGCCATCGTTGGCGCCGCCCTGTACCTCGCCTCCACCGTCGTCGGCTGGAAGACCGTCTTCCTGATGTACGGCGTGCCGTACTTCTGGGTCCACCACTGGCTGGGTTGGTTCTCCAGCGCCCCTCTTTTCTCGCTCAAACATGAGCAAGACCATGAATCGTGCCCTGGCCGCAAAAGCTAACAGCCCCGCAGTCGCCATCACCTACCTGCACCACACCCACCCCGACGTCCCCCACTTCGACGCCGACAGCTGGACCTTCGTCAAGGGCGCCCTCGCCACCGTCGACCGCGACTTTGGCTTCGTCGGCCGCCACCTCTTCCACCGCATCATCGAGGACCACGTCATCCACCACCTTTTCCCGTAAGCCTCCCTCACCCTATTTCCTCACTTTAGGCTCAGTGCGTGGGAAATCGAGCTGACCCGCAAAAAAACAGGAGAATCCCCTTCTACAAGGCCGAAGAGGCCACCGCGGCCATCCGCCCCCTCCTTGGCGACCTCTACCACCGCGAGGAGCGCTCGTTCCTCGGCCAGCTTTGGGCGAGCTTCACCAAGTGCAAGTACGTCGAGCCGGATCCGATGGTCCCCGGCGCGCTGAAGTGGGCCGAGTCGAAGTAAAAAGGATCTCCGTCGGTCTGTTTATTTGGGCGGATGTCTGTGCAATTCGAACAACAAAAAGTTTCGTGTAGATATTCTTCATGATCCGGTGCCGGGAGTTGTCTGTCGGGCATAAAACGAGGTTGATGATAGAGTGAGATAGATATAGACTGCGGCTTGCTGCAAGGGGGTAGGCGTTCAACACAGAAGAGGCGAGAATATGCCATATTTTTGCGACGTTTGATTAATCTTGACGCATGCCTGTCTGTGTCTGTGCCTGAGGCTGTGTTTGTCTGTGCCTGTGGAGGTTTGCGTGACTGGGTTTGGTTAAGGCCCTTCCAACTCGATCAGAGGGGAGGAATACGGAAGCAAGAGAGAAACTGACAAAAGGAATATGAGAGCTGGAATATGAGGAAGTACAACAAGTCGAAGAGGGGAAAGAGAGCTCGGGGGGGGGGGGACTCAACCCCAGACGCAGAGTGATGAAAGAACATTGATGAACAACTTCTCTTTTTCAATTTTTTTGGTCACTGGTTTTCGCCTGGTATGCCTACTGCGCCTTCCGCTTCCCATCTAACCTCCCACCCAAGTACAATCTCGACTCGCTCTCGCCAAACTGAAAGCTGAAATCTACCACGCCCACCAGCCCGCTCACGGCCCTCATCAGCCCCTCCAGGTCGTCGCACACCAGCGTTGTGCAAATCTGCAGCACCGCAAACTCGGCATACCCGGGCTGCTCAATGTTGCGCGGGTCGAGGACGTTCGCCACCGCACGGTCTCGCTGCGTGTCCCGGTAGTGGTATCGCTGGTGGCTGGCGGTGGCCGTGGTGTCGTCGTCGTCCCGGCCCGTGCGGGAGTTGACCATGCGGATCGGCGAGCCGTCGGCGATGTCTTCCTCCTCGTCCTCATCCACGTCTAGGACGAGGGGGGGGGCCCGGCGGATGCGCATCAGCTGGTGGGTCATCTCGTAGGGCCGCGGGAGCGGCAGGAAGGGGGGCAGGCTCTGCCCCGAGAGAAGTGAGTTGGAGAGCAGCGTCAGGTTGGACAGGATCGTGTGGTGGGTGGGTTTGAGGACGTCGAGCACGCCGGCCAGCGCGCCCAGCCACTCGTGGTTGATGGATGAGATGGAAGCCGCGCGGGAGTGGGTGTGCAGGGAGAGGGACCCGCCCAGCACGTGGCTGCGCCGCGAGTGCCGATCGTCGAGATCGCCCCTGTCATTGAGACGCGCGCGGGTAGGGTGCATCATGGTGTAGCTTGCCAGGGTGAGGTACGCCATGATGCGGGTTGAGCGCTTGATAATGTCCTCGTAGGCTTCGCGTGGGAACTTGCCGCCGACTGTGGGCTCCCACCGCTGCCACTCCGAGTGTTGAGACATGGAGGGAATCAACATCATGACCTTGCCAAAGATCTTGCGGCCGACCTTGAACAACCCATGAGCGGGGGTTCCTGGCGTGTTGACGTCGCCCGCTGTGCAATGAACGTTTGACCTGACAGTCGAGCTGATAACACCGAAGTAGTTGGCAAGGAGATAAAGGGTTGCTGATAGATCACGTCGCAGCCAAGTCCGATCCGTGAGGGGATAGGGGAAAATGGTCCAGATGAAGGCGACCAGACTGCCGCCTGCCACGCAAGCAACGCGGTATGGTGCCAGCAAGTATGTCCTATCAGGCTGTTTAGCGTCCGCACTCTAATACTATCAGTTTCCAGGACAAACGCACGGATAGAATGGTTGGCCGGTCTGCTCCGAAACGGCCCGACCCAGAGTAAGGACTTGGAGTTCGTAACCGATGATGAGGACCTGAGTGACAATCGATATCAAGATGGCGGGGACGAAGCGTGGATATTTGATGAAGAAGTAGTAGTTGATGAAGATGGATAGCCACAGGAACACAATGACGCCGGCGACGTGGCCGTCGACCATGTACCAGATGGCAAGGGAGAGGCACATGGCCACGATGGTGCCGACCACCCTACACAGGAAGCCAAAGAAGGACTGGCCAGAAGCTGCCAGGTATGGTTAGAAGATGGTCACTGGAGGGAAGTAGGGTGGCTCGACTCACTCATAGTCACTGTTTCACACAATGTTAGCTATGTGTTTTGGGACTGAGAAGTGTCCCTTGGGTGGAGAGGGGAGGGAGATACATACTTCCGATCGAAATGATAACCAAAGCCCAAACCAGCCTCTGCTCCATGAAGAAACTCTGAGTATTCTTCAGGAAGGCCACAATTCCAACCGTCATGGTCGCACAGGCGACCCGGAAGCCGAAAGCGGACTCCTCTGAGCCAAGAAACCTGGTGATCACCCGGAGCACATTACCGAACCGCTCCCACGTTGTCTCGGGAGGCAGATGCTCGGGGTCCCGTTTGCGGTTGTACGCCTCTCCAAAGTGGACGTTGTTGGCACCGGCCTCCATGGCGTCGGGTGTTTGGTCGGCCGACGAGTCCTCGTTGCTGAAGACTGCGACGATCCATTTCCTCAGGCGGCGGAGCGTGGGCGTGATGAGCCGTTTCCTGGACATGGTGCCGTCGTTGACCTTTTCGTCGGCAAAGTCGACGAGGTCCTGGACCGCCTCTCCCGCGGCGTGCATGAGATTCTCCATGTAGAGGATGATGTAGAGCTGGACCTGGTCCCGCTCACTTTGGAAATAGGGCCGGTCGGCGGTTCCTTGGTCGAGGTCGATGCCCCTCTGCTGCATCCACTTCTTCAGCAGCTCTCCTTTCCTCGCCGAGAATGCCAGGATCTTGTCGTCGAGGAGGTGGGAAAAGCCGGAATCACCTGGCATAGGATCTATCCCTGCCTCAAACTCAACGTCGTGATGACTGAATATCGACCTCCTTCGTCTCCCAGCGGGCCGCAGGGGCCTTGGGATAAGCTCCAGGCAGATTGCAGCGTGCTCAAGTCCCTGGTCCACCGCCCCTGACAGAATATCGAAGGGTTCTTGGATCTGTTTCATAACTTCGTTCCACACGTGCTTCTCCAGATCCTTGGCATCGGGGGCATCCTCGGTGCTGTCCCAGTCTGGACGCTCAGAGAAACGCTTGAAGATGTCGATGATGGTGTTCATGCCAAATCTGGTTGCCAGAAGTCAGTTTTTGGAGTTCAGGGTGGTGTGGAGAAGAAAGCAGGGACGTACACGGGAACAAAGACGTTCCGAAACAACTTGTAAATCTCGCCCAGGTCTTTGGCGTCGAGCTTCCCCCATGCGACATCGCGTTTCGCAAAGGGCAGATCGGCGTGCAGCTTTCCTGCGAGTTCTCTCATCTTGGCACCCACTTCCTCCAGAGCTTTCGCTGCTTCCTCCTGCTTGCTCAACCTGGGCTCGTCGCCGTCATGGTGTGGTTCTCCATCCCCCTTTTCCAGGAATGTCTCGGTTTGCGTGGAGGGGTTTGCCGTGGCGGTCGGTCCCGGTTCATGAGTCGCAAGGTACACCTTTTGCAGCGAGACCAACTTCCGGAGGAGCCCGATGGCGCCGGCGAGTTCCTTGAAGACCACTAGCCTGCTACTGACAGGGAATACCAGGAGGTTCACACCCGTGGCCAAGGCGAGGGCGGTCAGCATGGCCGTCATCAGTCGCACGACGAAGGATCGGGCAGCGGTGGTGGTGGTCATGAAAGGACCAAAGGTAGCGGCCACGTTTGCCAGGATGCTGTAGGTGATGACGGGCAAGTTGAAGATGGGCAGCTTGGCGCGCACAACGTTGGCGAACCAAATGTTGGCAAACAGCCAGATGGCGCACACGACCGACTGGCTCGAGTTGTAAGCTCCGGGGAGAGCGCCAGGGGTTCCTGGGGTCGTGGTATTCTGGCGGGCTTTGACGGCGGACCAGAGGGCCAGCATGGCGATGGCGGAGCCGGCGCAGATGGCAAGAGCGTTGAGAAAGAGGTTCATCATGAATTTGCCCCTCGGAAGAATGGCGAGGGAGATGACGCTGACGATGGGCATGAGGTAGCCCAGGGTGGTGTAGTGGTTGGCAACCGTCTTGGACTGCAGCATGGCGAGGCCGATGATGGGGGGAAGAGAGCCCCTGGTGGCAGTGGTGGGGTGGTTAGTAGACTGTGATGTGGTGGGTGGCTCCCTTTGGCCGCCTCGACGGGACCAAGGGGACGGATGCTCACTTGATCATGGCGATGATGGTGACGGCGTCGAGGCCGAGCTTGGCAGCGATGGATGCCAACCGACTCGGCTTCTTGTCCTCTGTCGGCCCATCTCGGGATTCACTTGTGCTGCCCCGAAAGCTGCCGACCGGGGCGGTGCCCGACGTCCTCGGTCGGTCTGCGGCCTCAAGCGGGCGAGCGTCGTCTTCTGGGGGAGCCATGGCGGGCTCGGCTTGACTGACGGGTGTCCAATCCGGGGGCTCAGGTTACTCGAGGGATTGGTGCGGTTCGGAGAAGAGACAGGACATGCCGTAGGCCCAAACACGACGCGGGGACGGGTAGGTGCCAAGTGGGCGAGGGTCGTATAAGACGGGGAAGAGGTTGCACTTGGGAGCGGGCCGCGACGATATAGATCGGCACCAGAGAAACGAGGGACGGAATGTGCCGCTGATAGCTCCGCACGTTTCCCCCCAGACACCTTCCTGGAAGAGCACGACGGACATTTTCAATGCCGATATGGGCCTTGGCCTGGCCCGGCTCATTTGTTTGGATGATGCTGAGAGCCACTGCGTCATGGATCTCGGCCTGACAGGGGGTTGGTGAGGATGGCGGAAGCGGGGCGTCGAGGGAGTCGTGGTGCTCGGCATTAGCGGCAGCGCTGGCATTGTTTGGCTGGTGCGTTGTGAACCAATGCGGGTGCTGACATACAATGGCAGCTTGACACAGGCCAGGGCCAGTTGTGCTTTGGTGGTGGCGCTGGGGGCCTGACGCGGGCCGGTGGTTGCTCTGTGGGAGGGGAGGGAAGTTGCCTGTTGAGGACTCGATGCGACGCGTCGAATGTCTCGAATGTTTGGGGTTGGCGGGTCTCGACGACAGAGCCTCCCCAGGAGCGATGAGCGCGATGCTGAGATTGGTGCAAGGATCGACGGGTTGGGGGTTGTGCTCGACGCCAACCCCTGCTGTTGGATGTGGCAGGTCGAGACAGGGCGAGAGGCGAACAAGCATGTTCAAAACCTGCCCGTTTGGGCTGACTCGGGAGTCGGTCACAGGCCTCTGCGGCAGGAAAACGTTGGCGGCGGCTTTGACATCGGGTCGGAGTCGGTCGACGGCGGCTGATGTCCCCGATGCATCCTTGGACCATGTGCTGGGACAGAGGCGGATGTGCTGGGCAATGTGCGCCCACCACAACGAACCTGGAGAATCCCAGATCGGCTCAGCTCGGCCCTCAGCTGTCTGTGCCTCCACCACGACACAGCAAAGTCAGTTTCCTCTTTTCTCCTGGCGGGCTTGGGATGAAACCCCGAACACCCCCTCCTCTCCAGGGTCCTGTTCGTGGCGTCCTTGGGCCGCTGCCGGGCCGTGAAGAAGGCCTTTCATTTCATCCCACGAGCAGAAAGCAGGTGGCAGGCGCTCGCAAGTCTCTCACAACCAAGTTCTCCTGGCAAGGTTGCGCTGGGCTGTGAGGGCATCCAAATGTGGCTGGGTCTGTGTCTGGGGGGACCGACCCGCGGATCGACTGGGCTTTCTTGGCTGCATGAAGCCGAAGCTTACCAATGACGCCACCTTGCCTGATTGGGAACAGCTCCGCTCCAGCCGCTGCGCCCGATTTGGCCCCGTCTGACTTCGCGGGCGGCATTCAGCACATTCCAATCCCAACCACGCCGACCATGCATGACGGATGACTGACGGGCCATGGCTTGATGCTGCTACTTTGTATTACTGATTTCGTCGTGGCTCTCGGCCTCGGTCGGCACGGCAAGACCGCCTGCCGCAACAGACAGATACCTCCCCCGGCCGATCTACTACCTATGTCCATCGTCGAAGCAGCCCCCTCCTCTGGCCTGGTCTCGACGTGCCCGCCGCCATGGAATCCCAGTGGAGCGGACAGCCCGACCCTCCGAAACTTCAACAGGGTGACGCAAGCGCAACAAGTGCAGCATTCAAAAGTGTCTTCCTGTGAGATTGGGTATCGGCCGTGGTCATTGGCCCTGCTGCTATTTCCGAGAGCTTCAGTGAGCTTTCGCCTGGTTTCATAACCAACGGCACAGCACCCTCAGCACCCGGGCCGACCCCCTCCTCGGCCGCCCCTCGTTCCAGAACACGCCCAATTGTGTGGCCCATCTGCGGCGAGGCACCAAGACATAATAATGCCTTCGTTTCCTCCGCACCCTCTTCTCTGCCCCTCGCTTGCGTCCCTGTTTCCACCATGAGCATCACTGCCCTAGGATATCTGCATCTCCCACGCTCGGCTTCGATGGAGATGGCATGAAGCCACAGCCGAGATCGAAAATCACGACTCCCTGTGTTTACCACGTCGAACAATAATACACCGCCCGTTGTCATACCACACAATGCCGACTTACTACACCCCTCCCCCAACTCCCCCCAGCACCCGCTTTCCTGCCCGCTCTGACACCTTCTCCCACTCCACCCCAGTCAGGAGGACCCTGAGTACTGGCAACCGCGGGACGAGTGCCAGCACCCGCACCAGCACCAACAGCCCCTCAACCAGTCGCAGTACCGCTACCACCGGCAGCCACCGCCTGTCCCAGCGCCTCGGCCTTACCAGTGAGGACGAAGCCGCCGTCAAAAAGAAGACCCCATACATCTTCCTAGGCAGCATCGCCGCCGCCTCCCTGCTCGCCCACAAGTACTGGCCCAAGGGCTTCCCCCACGGCGACAAGGAGGACTGGGAGCTCTCCAAATGGGCCCTGCGCGCCAAGCACAAGCGCGCCGAGGCCAAGCGGGAGAAGGAGGCCGCCCGTCGAGGCGACAGGCGCAGGAGCGGGGATGGCTTTGGGGACGAGGGGTACTACTACGATGAGCGGGACCTGCCGCGCGGGAGGGGGGATGTCTGGCACGAGAGGGGACGGGCGGCGGGATACCACGGGGAGCGGGTAGAGGTGGATGAGTACGCGTACGGATACACGGATACTGGCCGGGATTGGGACCCTGTCCCATCACGCCGGGGTTCGGCAGTGAGCCGCCGCGGCCGCAGCCGCAGCCGGGACCGAGGCTGCCAGCTCGAGCCCTCCTACCGGCGCGCTACCAGCCGCGAGCGCACCGAGCTGGTCACCACCACCGAACGGTACTACCCGCCCGCGCCCAAGCGCTATCTCCTGGAGAGGAGTGACTTGCTCACCGGCTCATCGTCGGCCGCGAGCAGTGGATCACGGTACTTTGCTGAGAGGAGGACGTCGACGGCGGGGTTGGGTGCTTCGGCGCTGCCCCAGTCACTGTCCTACCGTGAGGATTGGCCGGGTGAGGTGGTGTACCTCCGACTCGATCCGCTGGGGAGGGCGAGGCGGGCCTCGTTTGATGCTGGGTCTGTTGGGCGGTATGAGCGGGGTTATGAGTGGGATTACCGGTGATTTGGGCCAGGAGAGGCTCCGGTGGATGTAATTTAGTCCTGTGGATGGTGTGTATGTATAAGTATTAATGCTAAGATTCGTGATTGTTCGTGTGGTGATGATCATGGCCATGGATGGCTATCACACAGGTCAGATCAACATCAGGGTCATCTCCTCATCATTTCGAAATCATCGCGAAAAATCTACGCATAGGTTGTGCCGAGCTATCTATAGCAACAGTCCCGAGCCATCTAAAAACCCCGCCCAGCAAACTTCAAAGATGTTCGAACGCTGGTGTTGGTTGACCCCCTGCGACTCACCCCTCCCAGCAAATCTCAGCAAAGAAGTTTGTGCGCGCATGTTGGTTGGCCCGCTCCGACTCAGCAGCCAAGCTCGTCGGCCTTGTCGTCCTCCTGAAGTACCACCTTCCGCTTCCTACCCTTCTGCACAGCCTCCCTCGGCGTCTTGGTGGGTGTCGTGTCAGGCGACGTCTCGGGCGAGTTCTTGGTCGAACTCTCTGCCGACCCTTTCACCGAGGCAACCGATGACTTCTCGGGCGTCTTCAAGCCCTCCGCCTCAAACGCAGTGAAGTACTTGCCCGCCGTCTTGGCGACCAAGTACGGGTTTAAGTCGGCCTTGAACCACCTCTCGCTCCGCGTGGTGCTCCTCGAGCCGCCCTCCATGGCCGAGAGCGCCGCCCGCGTGGTGCGCATCCTCTTGGACCCGCGGCTGGCCCTGCCGCCTTCGCTCACCAGGCTGCTCAGCTTGAGCCGCTGCTTTTGGAGATGCGCCTCATAGGCGACGATGCCTCGGACGTATGGCGCTACGTCCAGGACGATGAGCTTCAGGGTTCGGTCAAACACCGAGGGCTCGAGGAATGCCGTCAGCGACACGGGCGAAGGGCTGGCAGCCGCGATGGGGTCGAAAGCAAAGGCGAACTCTATGCGACCAATGGCTGACGTCCCCGGGTGTGTAGATGTGAAGCTGCTATGGAGGCACTGGATCGCTCGGGGTTCGTCAAGGGGGCGAAGGGGGTGCTCAGAGCCTTGAGGTTTTGCCGTGAGCAGTTGAAGAGAAGCCTTTGCGAGAGACTTGATTGAAGACGGGATTGCCGTGGTGAGTGTGTTGTGATGGGATATGACAGGTGTGTCGAGGTGGATGATACTGAGGACAAAGTCGTCCTTGGTCTTGGATGATGGCTCTGGCTGGGTGGGGTCAAAGGTCTCCTGCAACAGACCAGTTAGTCTTGGAAGGATGGCAGAAATGTTGAATGCAAGTACGTACCTCCTTGAATCCGGCAAACGATCTGGACGAACAAATGTCTGCCGCACTCATTGCCTCAGCCACGTTGTCATAAGCCTCCAAAGCACTCAGGCGGCTACTCGGGCTTGAGGTGTTTGGTCCTAGGCTCTCCGCCCACGACCCAAGCCCGGTAGAATCCTGCCAGTGTCCAAGGTCAACACCCCACGACTCCCAAGACTGGTAGAGGACCTCTTCCTCCGCAAATTGGGGGGCGACGTTGGGGTCGACAAGACCATCCCTGACCAGGAGGTTCATCCCGGACCGGTACGTGTCCTGGCTGACCGCCCTCACAACTTCCTTGTTCTCGTCCAGGTCGGCGCCCTTTGGCCAACGAGGATAAAACCAATCAAACCCTCCCCTGCGATCACCCACTCCCATCTGGCACCAGTACTGCAAGTCCATTGTCGTAGCCCGCAGATCGCGGTTGCGAGAGTCGTAGAGTTGCTCCACGGACTCTCTCGTGAGGGCGTGGCCTTCATTCGCTGCGACCAGGATCAGCCTGTCGACCGAGAGGTCTCGCGGGGGAGAACTCAGTCGAAAGATCCCGTGAAGCCGCATGGTATGCAGGGGGACAAACGTCTCGTCGTTGCAAGTCATGATGAAAGGTCGTTTCGCCTGGGTGATGAGGCTGACGATGGTGGTCCAGAACTGCTTGTCTTCTTCAAAGAGGATGTCGACTTCATCCAGAAGGATCAAAGACTGCCGTTGGGTCTTGGGCGGCTCCTTCTTGGCGTTGTTTTGCAAGCTCTTGCTCCCAAGCTGTATCGGCTGCTTGGGTTTGGCTCCTGATATCGTTTTGGGCTTGAAGAAGGCGTTCATCGTGGCCTGCTTGCCCGATTTGATGTCCTCGGCGGTGTTATCCTCTGCTCCAGCACTCTGGTCGGCGGGTGTCGAGGTCAACTGATGCTGTCGCACGTGGTGATTCTTGGTCATGTCGCCGATCCTTTCCAGCACGTCTTTCCCACTCCTTCGACTGCTCGGGTTGATCTCAAAGACTTCAAAGCCCAGCTCCTTGGCCACGGCGTACACTGCAGCCGTTTTCCCACACCCGTGTGGGCCACTCATGACCAGCGCATTTGCAGTTTTCTCGCCATCTTTGCCTTTGCCAAGTTTGCCAGACCGCACGATGGTCTTGCGGAAGATGCCTCGGCTCCCACTAGGAGCCCAGTCCTCGTCCTCGTCTGACGGCTCGTAAAGCTCGTAGTCTTCGTCCTCGCTAGAGACGATGAAACCGTCGAGCTTCTTGCGGCGTTTCTTCTTGCCGGCGCTGGCAGCCTTGGACTTTGGCCCGGCTTTCGACTTGTCTGCGTCCGTCGACCCCGTATCGACAGACTGAACCATCAAGGTCTGAAGCCAGTCCCTCAGGAAGAACGCCTCCTGACCCGGCTGGAGCACTTCAACCGCACTTCTCGGGGCATATTTCTGGACCCAGTTGGAGGTTTCGCATTGAGATGTGTCGAATGCCGACAGCGAGGAGGCGATGGAAACAAACAGCCGGGCAAGTTGCGGCGGTGGCTGGACGGTGTGCACATTGCTTCGCTGGAGAGGGTCTTCGCCCAGAGTTGGCGCCTTCTTGGCCGCGGGTGGCATGGGCTGAAAAGTTCTCAACTCTGGCAGTATCCTGGACTGCAACTTGGTTCCACTCTCGAAATGCTTTTGCGGGAGGCGAAGCTCGGGAGGGGGCGGGATGAACTCGTCAGTGTTGATGTTTCGAACAGCCTCGGCCATGGCTGGGAGATTCAACGAGTCGGCGAGGAGGCTGATGATGGACTCGGCAGGTGAAACTTTGACTGCATTCCCCTTGGACTTTCTAGAAGCAAGAGGCAGAGGCGCCTGCTCAAGGACCTGCGCTCCACCATTGCCTCGCACGTGAACCATGCCACGCCACGGCCATGCTGGAGTTTTGGTGCCGGGAAACTTCAAGCCCAAGTTCTTTACACCAAACTGAGGCCTCGGAATTTTTGGAATCGGCGCGGCGTGGGGTCGTTTGGGTGAGAGTTTCCTGGGCGAGCAGGGTGTTGAACTGTAGTGCTTTGTTCGAGCGCTGATGGGAGAGAGAGCCGCCTTCTTGGGCTTGGGCTCTACAGGAGCCGGCTCGGGCTTCTTGGGTTGACCCATGAAGAACGGGTGTGTCGCCTTTGACGGCTTTGGTGCAAGTGATGCAAGCGTTGCTGGGGTTGCTGGGGTTTTCGGGACGGATGTTGTATCCTCAGACTTTGGCACAGACTGGGGAAGGGCACACTGGGCTTGACCGGCGAGGATGCTGTTGATCAATTCACCCAGCTTGACGCGAGTCTTCGAATCTGTGCCGTAGGCAACGCGTACGACCTTTGACGTTGACTTTTTGCCACGCCGGCCAGAGGGTTGTTTCTCGGTGTTGCAGGTGTCCTCTGTAGCGCTCCGGGACTGTTTTGGCTTTGGGGGGGAGCCGATTGTGCCGGTTTTTGGGTTGAACTGGAGGAATTTGACCGGCTTGGTCGGTTTCGCATCTGCGGTGCGGTCGGTTGTGGCAGGTTCGGGAACCAAATGGTTGGAAACCGCGATGTTTGCAGGACCTTGAAGTTTGGGAACATTTGCAGCAGGAGTGCTGTTGCAACCATCTGGCTCCTCCAAGGGACATGAAGTGAGCACGTCTTTTTGAGCCGTGTCTGCACCTAAGCTCTCCGTATCGTTCAGTTTGTTGTTCTCATTTTCCTTTCCCGACTTCACGAAATGCTGTGCAATTCCCGGACCTGTTGAATTCCTTATGCGCTTCCTCGGCGGTGGCTTCTTGAGCATCTCCTCTTCGTCCTGTTCGTCAGCCTTGCGCCTCCGCCCGCTCTGCTGAACGGGCGGATTCTCTGGCTTGCCATCTTCGACCCTGTCACTCCCAGCTGTGTTTGATGACAAGGCAGGATTATCGCTCGGCTCCGGGCCATCGGTCATGACGGGCTTGTCTGCGGGTGTCGCCGGGCGATTTTGGGCGAAGAAAGGATGCACCGGTCGTCGAGCCGCAGGGTCAGCCGGTGGGGGATTGTCGGCCATGGTGAGCACCGCGAGAGACCCCATAGGAAAAGTTGCCCGGTCCTGTAAGCAACATCAATTAGCTCCTCCGGGAATGAAAGATCGGGAGAGCAGCCGGAGCAGAGGAAAGGGGGGTTAACGTACAGCGAGGGGGGCGGGGCTGCCTAGAGATCGCCTGTTGGGGGAATAGGGTGGTTGCAGATTACCATGCTGGGGAAGAGAGGTGAGAGGGCGCTTAAATATAATCCGGTAATGTTGCCAGAAAGTCAAGGTGGTGGCCACACGCGAGTGGGATGTGGGATTTTGTCACGATGTATGTGTGTGGTGTGGTTAAGTCGGTATTGCTGCAGAGCAGCGGCACTCACAGCGGCCGCAGTCACTAAACGCGTTCCAAACCGCGACGCGCCTTTGGAAACTAACTAATGGCCAGCCAGAGTTGCTCCACTTGCATCATCGAGAACGGGGGTCTGGCGCCTGTGGATCTGCCCGAGTCTTGGCCGCAGGGCCAGAAATGGGCGAGCCTGCATCCCCACTTAATTTTTTCTGGCGAGCAAAACCGCTTTTTTTCTGCCAGCCAGAGAAAGCTTCACCATCGCAAGCCATGTCCTCGCCGTGACACCCTCTTCCTCCAGTCAATTCGCAGCCACAGCACCTCCAGATGGCGACCAAACTCCAGATCCACTCGCCATATGTGCTGCAGGCACTCCCGCGCCCGCTCGATGGCCCCGACGGCCCAGGCCGCCATCGCGCGGGAGAGGTCTTCGGCCAGAAGCAGGGCTGCAAGCGCCGCAAGAGAACCGAGCTCGCAGTAGCCATTGACGGCGTCGCGGTTTATGTTTACGATGTCAGTTCTCCCCGTTTTCTACTAGCATGATGTTTGGATTTCCAATGCTGACTGCCTCCAGCTCCTCTCGTCCCAAGCCGTCACCTCCTACCTGGTCTCGCCTCAGGCCGTCTTCACCTGTTCCCCGTGCTCGCTGCGCTGGCGGCCGGCATCCTCCAAGACTGCCACGCGCTATACCTATGTGTCGCTCTCGACAAACGATGCATCCTCCTCGAGGCGGGAGATCAAGCTGTTCAGGGAGGAGACTTCCGGCACCGGGACAACCACCACAACTCCAGTCTCTCATACCGTCCGCTGCGACGCGCCCATCGTCCATATTTTCGCCTCCTCGCCCCGGACCTCGGCTATAAACGTGACGGGCAGCGAATCGCCCAACCACGACCTCATTGCTGTGGCTGCCGATGGCTCGGTTATGTGCTTGGCCGGAGAGACGCTCGAGCAGCGGTGGCAGACCGCACCATCCGTTCTCTCGAATGACCTTCTCGCGGGCTCTAAGCCGCATCTCCATGTTGACTTTGCCCAGTCTACTCTGGCCGCGGATGTCGTGGATGGAATATTCGGGGGCAGGAACGAGCTCTTTGGTGTCTTCCAGGAGAAGATCCACCGCGACGGATTCAACCCAGACTTCCTCGTTGTGATCACAGCGGACACGGCGTCTCAGGCGCGACACCTGCATATCCTCGCGTTGCCTTCGGAGAGGGAAGCACGACAGACAAACAATGAGCGCCTCATTTCGGTGTTCGTGGCACCTGTTCCCGCCGATGCCCATCACCCGAGATACCAGCTGGACGTCCGGTCTGGCACTTTGCAAGCCTTTTCCTCCGGGGCCGTGACAACCTATGCTTTCAGCAACGGCATTCCTCGGCTTGAGAATAAGTTGCAGGTTCCGGATTTGACCTCTTTCCTTCGGCTGTCAAAGTCATCAGTCCTCACTTCGGCCACCGATTCCTTGGCAGTTTACAATCCGATCTACCGGTCCCTTCAGGCCGTTGCCCCTATCGACCCCGAGGCATCGGCGGGCAAGAGCAGCCCATTCGAGCTCATTACCTACCTCGCGAGCCGGGAGATCGCTGTTGGCTTGCGTGGATCCAGTCTCACCGCCGTTCAGATTGAGGCGCCGAAAAACCGGACGACTAAACGACGCGCAGAAGGCCTATTGACGGATTCGATCCGCCGCGGTATTGCTCGGGACCAGTCTTGCCAGAAACGGGCGAGGGAGGACCAACCCGCATCAACAATCCTCGCGGACCTGTTGCCCGGCTCCTCCGATGCGTCATCCCCGGAATGGCTAAGCAAGTCGGCTCAGGCGGACGAGCTTCTCTGCAACAATGACCTCCGGTCCTGGGAGGAACTCTTGGCGGGGGTCTTCAATGTCCCGGTCCGGCCGAGCGAGACAGAGGTTGAGAAGCAAGGCCTGACGAATGGAACCACTTCCTCGATGCATCTTCTGGAATGGGTGTGGCCATCTTCCAGGGCCGAGTATTCCGGGGTCGATAGGCGCTGGGTATTTTATGCCATCAACAAGGTTTTTGACTGGAGTGCCCAACCCCAAGACCCCAAGGGATTGCGGTTGGCTTGCCGTCTACCCGAGAGCAGTGTGCTCAACTATCTTGTTGATGCAGGACACCTGTCGACCTCCAACATCAAGTCGGCGTTCAAGGACGAGGTCAGGGAGCTGGACGAGGCAGACGACATCATCGGCGAAGAGATCCCGGCCCTCCTTGCGCAGGTCGACCCCACGATGGAGCTCCTTGTGGGCTATCTCTCCGGGACGCAGCTGGGATCGACAGAGCTGGTGGCGTCAATCAAACTGCTTCTCCGCAGCTTGGGGTTGTTTGAAGACACTCCCAAGGTTCTTCAAATGCGCCTTACGGAGAACGGAGAAGAGAACAATGACGAGGAGAACGAGGCGATCCGCATGCAGCTGGACCAAGCCGAGGAGGAGTTGCAGATTACGGAGCACTATCTGGGCGGACACCGGACGAGGGGTTTGGGGGTGGCTTTTGGCAAGCTGGCCGCCTGCCCTCCCATCGCAACGATTCAGAGCTTGCGCCGTCAGTTCAAGCCGGAGGAGACGATCGGCTTGATGAATGTCCTGCGGGCCGAGCTCATCAAGGATGGCTGGACGACACGCTACCTCGACAGGGCAAATGGCGAGCAGGACGAGGTGGAAGCCCCCCCCGACGGGAGCATTCAGCTTATTGCCGACTTGATGTCTCGTTGCATCGACTCGGTGGGGTTGGGTGGCTGGATGGCGTCGGACGCTATGCTCGCGAGCTCACGCAGCCAAGAGGACTCGGCCGACTTCTTCAGCCAGTTCCAGGCCGAGGTCAGCGTGGCACTGGAGGGAATCATGGAGGCCGTGCACCTGCAGGGCTCCTTGGCCGAAGCCGTCAGCTACGCGAAGAGGGCCAGGAAGGTCCTCGCGGATTCGGCCAAGGGCAAGGCGGTGGCGTTGCACATGTCGGAGGAGCTGCCTCTGGGACTTAAGACGGACAGCGGCATTTCGACAGAGAGGATCAGGTCGGGCGGCGAGATTGTGGCTCGGAGCAGCAGACAGATTGGGCACTTTGCGAGCAAGAAGCGAGGCATCTACTCGGTGCACCGGATCTCGGAGGAGACGTTACGGGGCGGAGCCGGTGTCACTGTTGTCCAGGAGGCTCAGTAGCCTGCATCCCCGAGGCCAAGGCCTGCGGACTGGGATCCAAATTAATATTACCTCGCTTGCTGGCGCGTCTTGGGCTTGAACATTGTTGTGTGCAGCACTGTGATTACGACCATGTTGGCGAGATGACGGGGCGACGGAAGCTAAAGCGGCTAACGAGGCGAACAAGGCGGGCCGCTTGAGCCTCAGTATGGTGGTACATGAACCAGCCAACCACCCGAGCAAGGGAGCACGCGTGCTCGCCCTGCTGGCGGATTTGGGCTGGGAGCTGAGACGCGGGTGCCTGATGGAAGCAGAACATGGAAGACTTTCGGACTCCCACTTGCTGACGGATCCGCCACGGGCAACGCCAACCAACGAAAAGCTGTTGCCCGAATGGATTCCTCTTCAGGTTGGCGGTGAGGCGGTTCTCGTCGGGAAACGATGCCCGACCATGCAAACACTTCCCCTCTTGACCTTCTGCCGGATGTGGCACCGAGGTGACTCATGACCATATACCGACTCAAGCTGGCGCCAAACTGGAATCTGGGAAACACTCCCAAGACAATCGGGAGAAAGAGTTCGCCGAGTGACATCGCGCGGACAGCCCCGCCTTCACAGCCTCTTTCTCGGGGGAGGGACCGTCGGGTTTTATGATAAATCTGAGCCTTCTCCGCGGCTCCTTCCGAGCTTTGCCGTCATGACTGGATGTAAGGACAGGACGCAGACGACGCCCAGGGAACACAGAGGCACAGTCAAGGCATCGGTGTTTCCAGGAAGGCAAGATGGCAAAGGTTGGGATACGACGGTACACGACGTCCGTTGCCAAGGGCTGGCCACTTGTGCGATGCTGGCCAGAAAAGTCGAGAGGACCAGCTGGCCAGGCGGCGATGACAGGGTGACAGGAGGTCATTGCCGGTTGGCAGACGTGGTGTGTGGCAGGACGAGCCCTTCGTGTTTCGGGATCCGCGAGACCGAAGAGGGTCTGGGCAAACCATCCCACCCGGCACGTAAAAGGGAAGAAGTGGGCTCGGAACAGCCCGTGGTGGCTCATGGGAAAAGAGAGGTCATTTGGGATGAACGAGCGAGGCGATGTTGTTGCCCAGCTGAGTGGCGCAGCCCTGCAGTGGCCCCCAGGATTGTCTGCAGCCCCACTTGCAGGCGGGTTGGGGGAGGCCGTCGATGCCCGGAATTGTCAACCGGAGTGATCACGCGCCCTGCCATTGGCCAGCCCTACCACCCCAAAGCTATGGCTCCCCACACTTTGCTGCATTCTGCGATCAGCATGAATGATGGGCTCTCGACGGCATCTGCACTCTTCCACCCCCCAGCCCCAGCTGCTGCCGCAACTGAGCGACGACTGCATCGAACCGAGAACGTCACTGTCCCCCACTCACACGCTCCCAACCCATCCTCAGTCTGGTCTGCCTGCTTGGCCTGGTCGACACCACCCTGCCATTCTTTCTTGTTTGCGATGCGAGGGCCGAAACTCCGCTGTTGGTTCCATTCAAAGGGGAATCCCCTTTCATCGCCGCTTCACTTCGACAATGGGGCGTCGGACTGGACCTGGAAGCAGGACAACAGGCCACCTCGCCGGGCAGCAAGTGCCCGAACCGCTGCGTTGTCATTGGGTGCTGTTGGTCGCATCGCGCCGCGAGGTGACAACCAGAGCAGCCCTGCGTTGAGCCTCGCGGAAACCGCTCGGCGCCGCTAGCGCCACATGCACGTTGTCATGACTTGCGCCTGGAATGCTGCCCCCGCTGGCCCAGATGGCCGATCTCGCCGGCCATTCGCCAGGGACCTCAAGCCCGACAACCACCAGGTGATCGCTGATTAGTGTCTTGTATTCCCCTTCGTCGCAGCCTGACGCAACTGTCTGGGTCCTTGGCTTGTTCTTGGTTTCCTGCCCTGGCCGTTTTCTCTGCTCCAGCCAGTTGATGCTGCTTTGCCGCTGCGCCCCCCCCCGCACCTTGTAATCCTCCCGGCTCGACTGAGCCCCTTTGACCGGCGTCCAAGTCCGCCACCGAGCTTACGGGCTCAGCCCTTCGTTTCGCCGCATCCACCACACCCAACCCGAGATCAGGAGGGCACCGGGACCGGATCGTTGTGAGGGGCGGACACCAAAGACTCAAAACTGGCTTGAAGGAAGGCCCGTGGGCGGCTGCTGACCCCATGACGGCAACAACCGCCGACGACACCCCCAGCACCGAGTCGGTTGGCGCGCTCGCCAGACAACTATATCGACGCGCCCGGAATGCTGGAACCGACTTTGTCGACCTGGCAATAGCCCTTCGCAACCTAAACAGCGCCTTACATTACCTGGAGACCGAGGCCAGGGACCCCGACTCGCCCCTTCATCAACCCACGGCCCCAAGAAACAGCAACATCGAGACCCGGGATTCTGTCTACGCTCGACAGGTGAGATCACTCATCGAGGACTGCGACTTTGCACTCAAACAGGTCAGCACGGTGCTGGAGAGGTACGCAGGCAGCAGCAGCAGCAGCAGCAGCAGCAACAACAACAACAACAACAACAACAACAACAACAACAACAGCAACCCCAGTGGCAGTCGGGTGCCTAGAGTTGGTGCGACCAGAGTCGGCTCGGATTTGGCAGAGCGGGCTCGGCGGACCGATCTCATTCGAGGGGATGTCATCTCCCAGACTCTGAAGATCGAAATCTTTCTCGACACTGTTCAGCTCCACCATCCCGCCATGACCCAGCCAGCGCCCCAGAACATTGACGGCGAGCAGATGGACGTGATCAAGAACAAGGTGGATGCCGTCGCCGCCCGTCTGTTTCGCCAGAGGAGGAACCAGCTACCGATAGACCTCGACGAAGAGGAACTATGGGAGAGCTTCAAGTCGGAGCTGCAGCGGGAGGGCTTCTCGTCCGAAGTTCTGCGGAGGAATAAGGCATGCCCGCTCTCCCTTGTCCACGGGCCACAAACACAGCAGAGACTAACTTGGGTTTTTACAGGAGGCACTGCGTGCATACATTCGCGAGCTCGAGTCTCACCAACCCGTCGGCGGCGGAACACCGCCTTCGGTTCGCGGCCTGCTGGAGTGGGATGCTCATCCGCCAATGGCAGGCATGTCTGCGCCGTACCCAACCCATGATAGAGGCTCGAGGCCCAACCCGGCTACCGGGCCGCTCAGCAACCAGGGCCGACGACGGCCACCAACGTCCGAGCGACCCGATCCCCGATCGATACCTTCCCAGCCTCGCTCTCCCGCCGGTTTTAACATGCCGCCGCCCCGTCTGAGCTTTGAGCAGTACACTTCGTCCGAGTCGTCGGATGCCGAAGCCCACCCCGCATCTCACACGGCCCTCATCTCCACCCGAGACCTCATGGCTCTTGATCGTTACTCGGCCGACAAGGTGGCTGCCCTGACGGGCGCATCCCTCTTACCGCCCCTGCGACCCCCTTTCCACATCATTGCTCCAGGCACTTCACCAATCAACAGGTACCTCCCAGCAGGAGCGCACCCGCTGGATATCCCTGCACACCATGGCCATCTGGTGCCGCTTCTCCAAGAGTACTCAAACTCGTCGGCTCCGGGGTCGCCGCCGCCACCCTACCCCACAACCTTGACCATGCCGTCCCCGGAGGCTAGCCAAGATCTCGCCGCCCTGCCAGCCTCCGCACCGGCGGCCGGGAGTGGTCTGCTCCAATACCAGCCTCCCCCGCGACAGCCCTCACGCCTAGCGCCCGACAGCATGGGTCAGACCATCCCTCTGGACGCCACGTGGACCAAGATCGACCGCAAGCTGGTGTCCCCCGAAGTGCTGGAGGCGGCCGGCGTGCGGTACGAGGCCCGGCCCAACTTTGTCGCCGTCCTCGGGATCCTCAAGCGCGAGGAGATTGAGGAATACACGCGGAAGAGCTTTGAGGTGCGCAACACACGGCGCAGCTCCCCCATCACCCGATCCGGGAGCAGCGCCGATGCTCCGCCCCACAGCCGCGACCGGCAGGAGACATACAGCGACCGCCTCCGGAGGCGGAACGGCAATGTGCCCCTGGACGAGAGCGGCAGCGAATCCTCTTCCTCTGATGAGTCCCGCCGGCGGAGCCACAAACCCCGCGGCCTCTACACGCCCAACAACCCGAACCGATCCAAGCCCCTCGACAGCGACGACGACGACAATGACGCCGACAACGACAAGACCGCAAAGGGCTACCCCGTCATCGTTTCGCCCCCCGCCAGCGTCGTCGGCAGCGGCGAGGCCCTCTCACCCGCGAGCACCGTCGCGCCAAAGCCGATCCTCAAGAACAGGAACCCGAACCACGTGCGGTTTGATCGCAGCGGGCCGAAGGAGATTTCTCCCGGGCAGTACTCGTCGGACCGGTCGCGCCAGGACAGAGACGGGGAGAGGGACAAGGAGCGGCCGCGCGAGAGGGATCGGGACCGGGACCGCGACAGGGACAGGGCGAGAGACAAGGATAGAGACCGCGAGAGGGACCGCGACCGCGACCGGGACCGGGACCGGGACCGGGACCGGGACCGGGACCGGGATCGGGACCGTGATTCGGACGGCCGCTCCTCAAAAAGACAATCCGATCGGGACAAGGACCGTGACCGTGACCGTGACCGTGACCGTGACCGTGACCGGGAACGGGAACGGGACCGGGACCGAGACCGCGACAGGGACAGGAACCGGAACCGAGACAGGGACCGAGACCGAGACCGAGAGAGGGATCGTGACCGGGATCGTGATCGTGATCAAGCAGGCCGTGGCGAAGAGGACCGGGGCCCAAGACAAAGCGCCCTGAAGGAGGCGGCTGGTGCCATCGGCGTTAGCGGCGCTGCGGCGACGCTGCTGAGCGTTTTCACTCAGGTTGTGCATCACCTTTGATGGATTCACCGAGATTGGTATCGAGCGGGGAGGGTCATAAGATAGGTTGGGGGGGTTAATTCGGTTTATTTTATTTTTATTTCTATTTCTATTCTTGTTTTTCTTGATTCTTTTCTTCTTCTGAGAGGTGTCAGTGATACCCCTTTCTGATACAATTTATAATAGCCCGGGGGATTGGGAGAGAGGCCGCGAAAGGAGGTGGATGGACGGAAAAGCTTGTTTTCGTTGCTGGGGTTTGAATATTCGACGTCGACGACGTCTGTTTTCCTTTGTTTCTGATGATTCCACGGCCATGATATGACGACTTTCACACATTATTTTTCTTACATTTCTTCCGCAAGAGATGCCCTCATGTATTACCCATATTTTGTACATCTACTTCCCCTGACCTCTGACGAGACAGAAGAAGGAATGAAGATACCCAGATTGCATTGCGGTTAAACCATATCCTAACATAATGCCCAAACATCTGACCAAGATATCGCCAACGCTCGCTTTGCGCCCCTTCTCCCAACTCCTCGAGCTCCTCTATCACCATGCATGTATCTTCCCCCCTTCCTACCCACCAACCCCATTTTACCCCAAAGCGCCCCCAATACCCCGACCGTGATTCATTTATCCCCCCCAGACCATTCACCACCCCACCCCCACACACCCGAGACCCGCCCCTCATCGCCTTCGACTCGTCCTCCTCCCCTCCCTCGCTCCATACGGCTGCTGCTGCTGCCCCACCCCAACCTCATACCCCCCCATCTCCGCCAGCGTCAGCCTCTCCTGCCTCTCCGCCGCCGCCGCCGCCCCCCTCGTCCTGTCCCCCGCCGTGCCCATCATCCGGTTCATCAGATCCTCCTTGTACCGCCGCGCCTCGGGGTCTTCGTACTCGAGCTGTGTCAAGGCGGGGGGTGGGACGTCGGGGAATTCGATGGCGGGAGGAGCGGGTGCTGCTGCTGTGGTAGCGGCGGCGGTGGTGGTAGTCGTAGTAGTGGTGGCTGTGGTGGTGGTAACGGAGGAGTCGCCGTTGCTGGTGCTGCTGCCGGCGGAGACGTTGCTGATGGCGCGGCCGAGGATGTTGCGCTTGCGGCGCTTGAGTTTGGGGATCGTGCTGGCACAGGTGTCCTCCGCTTCGGCGGGGTTGGAGTCGGATCCTGGTGGGAGGGGAGCTGTGGCAGCGGCGGGGCCGGAGGTGGCGGCGGCCGTGGCGGCGTCGAGAAGAGAGGTGGCAATCTTGGTGGAGAGGGCGAGGTGCTCGGCTGCTGCCTTTTCGGCTTGGAGACGTTTCTGGTCTGCTTCGCGGTTTGCGGGGCTTGGTTCCCGGGATTCTGCGTTCTCCTGGTCCTCCGGGAGCGGGAGGTCCTCGGGGTGGCCAAAGTCGCCGTCGGTTGCTTCCGAGTCGGCGACCTCGCTCATGATTCTGCTCATCGGCTTGCGTGGGGTCGGGGGACCGGGTTTCCGGGGCGTTGTGGGAGTTTTATTAAGGTTGTTGGAGGATGCCTCCGAGAGCGGAGCTCCGGAGGGAAGGGTTTTGTTGCCAAAGCTGATGTTGGCGAAGCTGACGTTGGCGAAGCTGGTGGTCGCGGCGTCGGTTGGGAACACGTGAGTGGGTGCTGTGTCGAAGTGTGTGGCGGCAGTGGCGTTGGAGTTGTTCTCTGGTGCGGGAGGTTCTTTGCGACGCAGGGTTGGTTCTTGCATCTCTTCTCTCGCCGTCACAAAGGCCGACTCATCCAAATCACGGTGGTGTCTTGACTTGGCTGTCGGCTTGGGCAGCAGATCCGGGTCGATATCCCCCTTGTTCGAGGGCGGCCCTTGCTTGCCCTTCCCCTTATCCTTGGCTTCGACGAGCGCCTTCGGGCGGTCCAGGTTTTGTCTCATCTCCGGGAATAGGAACCGCTTGATGGGAGCGTTGAAGCCGGTCGAGATGCATTCCCACAGCCAGTCAGCGCTCACGACGGGGACTTTCCACGCCAACGCCAGCTCGAGCTTCTGCTTGCGAACCACGGTCAAGGATGGACACACCAGCAGCGAAATGTTGGGTGTGAACCTCTCATCGTACTTGGCGCCCAGCTGCCTGATGGACTTGTCCACCTGGTTGAGATCGACGCCTGTAAACCCCGCGGTGCAGATGCACAGCTGCTCGAAGCCGGGGATCGGGAAGAAGGGAAAGGGCCGGCCAATGACGTGCTGGGAGGGGTCGAAGAAGTACTTTTTGTGCATACATCTCTCGATGTAAAACTCGGTTATGATGTAGACGTTGTCGGGAAGACGGGGGTGGGATTCCGGGGCCGAGGTTTGCGGGACGATAAGGAAGCGGTGGGCGAGCTGGGCGCCCGACGCGGACACCACTTCGTCGATAGAATGGCAGATCAACCCGCCGAGTGATGCCACGATGTTTATGAGGATCTCGGTCCTCTGTGCGGAGAAGCCGTGGACGTAGAAGCAGCAGGACGCAAAGATGGCGCTATCGTCGTGGGCGCCAAACGAGGAGAGCTTCGATCCTTGGGTCTCCAGCGATTTGGCTGCTGATGGCTGTGTGGGCTGCGTGGTGTGTGTGGGCGGCAGACCCGACAATCTTGTCGGAACCTGCTGGGCAACCGCGGTGGGGGGAGGCTCCGAGGCCTGGGGCTTTCCGAGAATGTCCCCCCAGAGGTTGTCCCTTTGGCTGTTCAGCTTCATGCTGGTGGTTTTGCGCAGCTTCCTCTTCCCCTCGTCCTGGGCCGCCCTGTTATCCCTGAGCCGCTTGCCTAGCGACGAGACGCGGGTCTTCTGCTTGTTCCATGCGCCCAGACCCCTCTGTTCTCGGGGCAGAACTGGGTCGTAGAGCTTCTCGTTCAGAATCAGGCCGCGCTCGACGCTGTCGTAGACCCACTCGGCCGAGACGGTCACGACCCCCCAGGCTATCGCGGCCTGGTATTTTCGACCCTCAGGCTTGTAGACGACCAGGTGGGTGACTCGTTTCGTCAGGTCGCCCGTGTAGCGACCGCCGTTTGCTTGGATCTTGTCGATGATTTGTTGGCGCTCGTCGGGGTCTTCGAAACCGGTCATGCAGCACAGAAGCGTTCGACGTGGGGGTTCGGAGCCGTCGTCGGATGGGTCGCCGCCGCCCGTCTCGAAGGGGCGCAGCTGCCACTCCTTCTCAAGGGCGACGAAGTCGATCACGGCGTCCTGGACCCAGAGGTTGCGCACAGCCTCGACCCAGCCGGCGGTCATGGCGCGGACGTCGGGGCGTTCCTTGGCGACATGGCGGTACTTGGGGGTGTCGTAGTCGCCAACGATCAAGTGGGTGCAGTCGGGGGTCAAGTCGTACTTGTGCACGCCGCCCAGCTCGGTCGTCTTGGCTTCGATGTCGGCCTGGGAGGGGGAAGAGCACGGAGGTTAGCTGGGCCATTTTTGAGGAGGGGGATTGCTGGGGCGACATTGTAAATGCGAGAGTTGTGCTGCTGGAGTGGAAGCTGGTCGTCCACTACACCAGGCTCCGGCCTGAGCGCATCACCCTGCATTGCCTCGAGCTCGAGGGCCAAGAAATAGCAGACAAACACTCACCCGCTGCTCGGTCGGGACATTGGTGCAGCAGACCACGACGCCCTTGAAGGGCTGGGCCGAGTCAAAGAGCGACTCATCGCCGTCAAAGGATCCCGCAGGCGAGGCCATCGCACCGCTGCCCAGGTGGTGAGGTGCAGCACACGGCGATGGGTTGGTTGTGTTGTGCCTGGGAGAACGAATGGCAAACGGGCAACTCTTTTGGCAGCGTCCCTCTTCTCTGGGCGCGTCGCGTGGGCAGCTGACTGTGGGCCAATCAATTAACATCGCGAAGCTACAGAAAGCGACCAGGGCGTGAAGCAGTCCGTTTGCAGAGAGGGTTAGGGTTACACGAAGGCGCTGCTCGGGGGTTGGTACATGGCATCGGTTGGTTGCCTGCTGAAGATCGAGGGCAACATCATCTACTGTTGTTCCCCGGTGGTCTCCCGCCTGAGCTCGAAGCCCAGCAAGACCGCTTTCTTCTGATCCATGGACGTGAACCTGATGTCTACCACCTCGCCCTCCCCGCCGACACCCCGCATCTGGACTTTGTCCGCAAGACACTCCTCCTCGGTCGCCCACACACTCTGCGCATGCTCGTTCGGGTCGAGCACTACCTCAGGGAGAAGTTCCTTCTCCGTTCCACTCCCCCCATCTCCAGAACCAGACGTCTCAACCTCGACCTCAAAGGTAACCTTGGAAACCGCCAGCCCTCGGCGCGTCAGAAAAGGCTGTTCCTTCCCGACCTGGCGCACTACACTCCTCATCCTGAGCCCGGCCTCCTCCCAGAGCTCTCTCGCCAGGCCGTGGAGCATGGTCTCGTCCTCAAGGTCGCATGCGCCGCCGGGCACCTCCCAGCGCAGGGGCATCGAGTCGTGGGCGGCGCGCTGGATGAGCAGGACGCGGTCTTGGCCCGTGGCCCGGGAGAAAACGAGGGCGCCGGTGGCTGCGCCGCGAATGAGAGGGCGGGAGGAGAGGAAGGCGGTGGCGGGGACGTTGAGGGCGGCGACCGAGGGGTGGTGGGTGAAGGACAGGCCGCCCTCGGGGAGGGGGCGGGGCGCGAGCATGACGGGGTCGTGGGGGGTTGTGGGAGTTGGACGTGTTAGTAAAGGATATTCGACGGAGTTGCCGACAGGGTTGTGGGTCTGACGATGTCGAAAAGGAGTCAAGGGGTTGTTGGGTAGGTTGTTGGGCGGTCTGTTCCGCGGTGATGTTGAGGAGAGTTTCTGGTGCGAGAAGGCATCCGTCCCCGCTTCGACTCACAGCCAAGCAGGGTTCAAGCAGCACGTTGATTATTCAGTCAATGCAGGCAGCGTCGCAGCCCCTCCCTCCAGCAAGGGGGAGGCGAGAAAGCCATTGGCCCGACTGCCTGGACAAGCTCCTTTCGCTGCCAACAATGCTGACAACGCAAGGCCCCCCGCATGCCGAATGCGAGCCCAGAAGCGGCGCCGCGGGTAAGACAAAGTGCGCTGTGGGGACTTCGCATTCTGGTGCGAGGCCGAAAACGGCCACCTACGCAATGCTTTGCTCTTCGCGCGTGTCCTTGGCGACGCGGGGAGCGCTGCAGTGACGCAACATCTAGTCCTATCATCGAGAGGACGTCCCCGGAATTGAGGATACGAAGCATAAACGAGTCGCGCGTTGTCGGCCCTTACGTGATGCCCACCAGCGAGGAGCCGGCGGCTCAAGCCGGGCAGGACGGTGGTTGGTGTCACCCTCCGTGATATATAAGTGCGACGACCGTCGCTGTTACTTTGGAGCAACGCCTCTCACACAAGTCATGGCATCTCGCCCCCTCTGGTCTGGACTACTACGAAGAGGAGCAAACCTACCTCGACATACACCTTCCATCACCACCCTCTTCCAAAACAGAATCATCCGACTTAGCCCATCGCTCCTCCTCCTCCCACAAACCGCCAGAATGACCTCCACCACCGCCCTCCCCAAGACGATGAAGTCCCTGCTCCAAGCCTCTCGGAAGACCACCGAGGTGATCCTGGTCGAGGCGCCGATCCCGACCCCGACGCACCCCGACGACGTCCTCGTGCGCGTGCACGCGACCGCCCCCTGTGCGGGCGAGCTCCTCTGGGCCGTCAACTTCCCCGATTCTATACCCGCCGACAAGGTGATGGTGCCCTGCCAGGACTTGTCGGGCACCGTGGTGACGGCGCCCGCGGCGAGCGACTTCGCCCCCGGCGACCGCGTCTACTGCCGCATCGAGGCGGGGCGGGCGGGCGCGGCGCGCGACTACGCCCTCGCGCGCGCGAGCGAGCTGGCCAAGATCCCGTCGAGCCTCAACTGGATCGAGGCGGCGGCGACCCCGCTGAGCGCGCTGACGGCGTGGCAGTCGCTGTTTGTGCAGGGCACGCTGGACGCGGCGGGGATCAAGGGGGACGCGGCGGCGCGGGAGAAGAACGGCAAGATCCGCGTGCTGGTGACGGGCGCGGCCGGCGGGGTGGGGAGCTGGGTGGTGCAGCTGGCGGCGCGCTCGGGGGCCAAGGCGGTGGTCGCCGTGTGCGGCCCGGGCAAGGAGGAGGCGGTGCGCAAGCTAGGGGCGACCGAGATCGTCGACTACACCAAGACGTCCATCGAGGAGTGGGTGGCGGCGGACCCGGCGGCGCGCGAGGTGGACCTGGTGATCGAGATGGTCGGCGGCAAGACGCTGTCCGGCTGCTGGGCGGCGGTCAAGGAGGGCGGCGCCATGGTCACCATCAACACGCCGCCCGAGTACGGCAAGCCCGAGGGCATGAAGAAGGAGCTGTCCAAGGCGCTGTTCTTCATCGTCGAGCCGCTCGGCAGCAACCTGGCCGAGATTGGCGACCTCATCGAGGCCGGCTACGTGCGCCCGACGGTCGACAGCGTGTGGGAGTTTGCCGACTACGCAAAGGCGTTTGAGCGGCTCGAGTCGGGCCACGCAAAGGGTAAGATCATCATCAAGGTCAGCGACGAGGCCGCGGCGGCCTGAAGGAACAAGGCAGGGCGGGCGTTTGTTTGGCTGTTTTTGTCTGTTGATCAGTACGGAGTACACAGCTAGTAGTCAAAATCCCAAGAATAATGCCTCTCCATCCCGTATCTGCTGGTAGTATGTATACAGCCTGTCGCATTAGCCGCGCTGGGGCTTGCTTCTTGTCATCTGGTCATTGGATCGAGATGCGCGCGCGTGCGAGTGGATGCGAGGATCGAGGATGGAAGCGCGGGTTGGATGTGTGTGTGGACGTGTTCTCGGAGCGATCGATGCCAAAGTTGCCGGTTTCGAGGAGTGGTGCGGGGCAGATGCTAAGCTGCGCCTGATTGGCCTGCCTGCACAGTTAGCGGGGCATCCGCGGCTCGGACCCTGTGCGCAGCGGGCCTGCCCCTGGAACAAGGACAGCACAGGGACTCCATCGTGTTTGATCTTCCTGACAACATCGCTGCCGCTTGTCGCAGGTTTCTGGGCGACGGGCTGTGGCAACCGAGCATGACTGTGGCGCTCGGTCCATCCCCCGCCCCATTTGGCTGTGATCTGAAGAAGCGCACGCAGTTGTGGTGTTGGGATGGTGGGTGGTATGCATCGCACGTCTCTGCATGTCGCGCTGTTGCTGGCCCAGGCGAACCTGGTGGTCCTGCTGATCTCGCCAGGCCTCGCAAATATCGCCAGTCTCGCTGGCCCTCCGCCACTGTCCCCTTGCATGAACACCTCCCACACAGCCTGGCATCAGCGGTGCCGTCCGTCATTGGGCGAGACAGCCGCGCTTCTGTTTCCCCTGCGTCATTGGTGGCCCTGAGCAGCCGACGGCGCTTGAGGGCGCCCTTTTGCAGGCACTGCCTTGCCCAGACCGGCCTGAGACACTAACAAGCACACGGGGCTACGCCCCCCTTTCCCTGTCTCGAGACCACAGCACCAGCACCAAGGACCAAGCCCGTGTTGATCTTCGGTTCCCCGGCGGGCCAAACCATGGCACTCGTCTTTTGTTTCGTCCTCCACCCTCTCTCTCTCTCCTTTGCTCTGTTCTGCTTTTCCTCTGTTTACTGCGGGCTTTCCCTTCCCTCACTTCTTGCTGTTTTGGGTTCTTTTCTCACCTTTACTTTCCTTTCTTTTCCTACTGTCTTGTTTGCCACTCGTTGCAAAAGCCGGAGCACTTGGAGCGGTCCAACGCCGCTGGCGAGCTTGGGAATCCGGCCTCTGTGTGACTTTTTTCGATTCGTTCCCTCGCCTCTTGATTGGTGCCAGGTGCCCGGAACCCGCTGGCCGTTGTTCAACCAAGGCTCGCTCTTCCTCTCCATCGAGTCCTCCTCCTCCTCTACACCAACCGGATCTGGTGATATCGAGACGACGTACCCGCCCATGCAGACGCCGTCGAGGTAGCCCGCCACCCGAGAGCCATCGCCAGCAATGGCACAGTCCTTCTTTTACTCGACATCGCTACTCCTCATCGCGCTATGCTTTGGCCATGCTGCTGTTCTCCAGCAAACCACACATGACGTCGGCTGCGTTCACTTGCCCATCGTCCACTCGACCAATGTCAACTACTTCTCCAGCAAACGGGGTGTCCAGCTGCAGCTAGCAAACCGGTCTGATGTCGCCTACTATGCCCAGCGTACGGCCTCTCCCCTTCTTGACCCATATCTTGCATGTGTACCTAGACGGCATTGCTAACACCAACCGCAGTCAGCATTGGCACTCCGCCACAGCCCGTCTTTGTCCAGCTTGACACGGGGTCTTTCGAGCTGTGGGTGAACCCGGACTGCACCACCGTCTCGGGCGCCGACGCTCTCTTTTGTGAACGCGTTGGCCAGTACGAAACCACGAGGTCCTCGACAGCTGCCTCGCTTGGCACAAGCCGGACCTTGCGCTATGGGATTGGATCGGCCAACATCACCTACTTCACCGATACCATCACCCTTGCCGGGAGTCCCATGGCCCTGCGGGGAGTCCAGTTCGGCGTGGCCACCGCTTCCGAGGACGCCTTCTCGGGAATCTTGGGCATTGGGTACGGGAAAGGGTACGCCACCAAGTACCTCAACTTCGTCGACCAGCTGCGGGTGCAGAATGTCACAAAGGTCAAGGCATACACCCTCGCGTTGGGAAGCAAGGATTCGCGGGAGGGTGTCATTGTGTTTGGTGGCATCGATACGTCCAAGTTCGCTGGCAGCCTGACCAAGCTGCCCATCATCCCGGCTGCCGACTCGCCCGACCGTGTCCCGCGATTCTGGGTCGACATGAAGTCCGTCTCCATCACGCCCCCAAACGGCGTGAACCGCGTGTACCCGTCCAGCAATGCGCCCGTATTCCTCGACAGCGGGTCGACCATGACACTTCTCCCGCAGTCCCTCACCGCGGCTATCGCGAAGGACTTTGGCGCCCAGGCCCCGGATTCGAACGGCTTTTATCGGATCGACTGCGGCCTGACGACGGTGAATGGGACAGTCGACTTTGCCTTCGATGGCGTCACCATCAAGGTTCCCTACAAGGAGCTGACACGGGAGGTGCCCAGCGACCCGCCTGCCTGCTTTCTGGGCATCATGGCGAGCGAAAAGTTTACGTTGCTTGGGGATACCTTCCTGCGGTCGGCGTACAGTATGTCCACCTTGTACAACTGCTTCGTGAAGTATCCTGGTCGCTAACAGAGTGACAGCCGTCTTTGACCTTGAAACGGACTCGATCTGGATGACGCAAGCCACAAGCTGCGGATCCTCTCCCGCGGCCCTCAATAACATTCAGGACCTCTCGGCCGTGACCGGCGTCTGCGGCCGCACTGAGTCAGCCGTGGACGGGACCAGCGGCACGGCGCTCCCAAGCCCAGCCGCCGACCCCGCCGATGCAGCTGCCGTTCCGACCACCAACGCCGGGGTACGGGCCTCGGGGACGAGCTCCTCCCAGGGCAGCTCGGGGCCCACCACCACCACCTCTGGTGCCTCGAGGCGTTCCTGGAGCGAGATGGGGTTGGTATGGATTCTGGGCGCAGTGGCGGGGCTGCATTTGTTTATCTAGGAGCCGTGTTTTTTAGCGGGCAATACCCTGGTTTTCTGAATTTGGTAGATTTATGACTATTAATGACCCTTGATCTGCATCCGTATGGTAATGTTTCGGCGGTGATCTTGTGTCCCTTGTTGGTGTCACCCATGGAGCAGGCAGCCCCTTTCTTGACCAACTACCCTGAATGCAGCAACGTCAATATCAAGCCAAAACTTTTGCTTCTCTGCTATTGATTATCCAAGTGTGATCTCGAAACTGAACAACCACCCAATCCCTGAACTCCTGAGCTCCGTAAGCCATGGAACTCAGTAACATGCCTCCTCCACTCCCCTCAACAAAAAGCAAAAAAAAAGAAAAAAAAAAGAAAACAGGAATCATCCACGCCGCCTAGACTCCCTCGGTTCAATTTAATCTCACGATTAATGTTAGAACATGCATCCTTTCTAAGACACTGTCATTTGTGGGGTCACTCACTCGCCGGTATCTCTCGCCTTCCTCCTGTCAGCACCCGGGACTGAGGCTAGCCCCTGGTATGGCTGGCCAGCGTCATCGTGCCTCTCTGCGTCGTGGCGCCAGGAGCACGTCTCGAGGCAGCTGAAGGTTGGTTCATGGCGGTAGTCTGCTTCGTGGAAGGTTGCTTCGTGGTGGTGGTTTGCTTCGTGGCAGGTTGCTTCGTGGTGGTGGTTTGCTTCGTGGCAGGTTGCTTCGTACCCGGGGGTGCTGGTTTGGTCTTGGGTGGAATGACTTGCGGTTTGGGAGCCGGCTCAGCAAAATGAACGTGTTTCTGGACCGCGCCCTGGTATTCGTCACCGCTGAGATTTGCGGAGTCATGGTTGAGAGTGGAAGAGCCGCCCGCCACACTTCTCGCACCTCTTCCGCGGGGAGGCGGGTCTATGCGGGCGTTAGAGTTCCACTGCTCGGCCGCCATCTGTTGTTCCAGAATCTCCTTCCCCAGTTGTTCAATCTGTCTCTTGGTGTTTGTGAGCTGATCTTCAAGCCTTTGCTTTTCACGGAGTTGCGCCTGATACCGCCTGCCCTCGGCTTGATATACCTCGGAGGCGACTTGGTCCTCGCTCTTGTCTCTCTAGTACAGCGGTACCAGCTCGCTGAGGGACCTTCGAAGGTTTTCCATTTCGGCCATCCTGTCTTTGAACAGCCTCATCTCTTCCTTGTTGGAAACATTGCCATATTTGTCTGTGGGCGCGCGGTACTTGGTTCTGTTGTGTTTGGCCCAGAACGAGCTGTTGGCCAGGGCGTCTAGCGCAATCTGGTCTGCGTCCATTTTCTCCTTGACGTTCCGTACGACCGCGTCGGCTTTTTCGGCTCTCTTGTGCGCATCTCTGAGTGAGGCCTTGAGTTGCTTCACGTACGACACGGAGCTGGGCACGCCGTACCGACAGCAGCCCTTCAAGCTGTGCCATTCGTGGGTTTGTTTGTCTACTCGACGACATGGTGGGTCAAGAGCAGGTATGGACCGAGGCGTCTGGAGGGGAGATCTGTTGTGTGCTGGGGATGTGGGGAGCGCCGAGTCCGTTGCTGGATGCAAGCTGTGAGAGAGGATGCGGTACCTGTCTCCTGAGGTGTTAGGAACAGGTGTAATGGTGAAACGACAGAATGAAGAGAGGGAACGGGGGAGCGGGGCGGGGCTACCGGAGTTTAGGACTGCCTGACAGGTGTTGAGGGAGAGAAGTGTTCAAGTCAAGCGTAGGCTCAAGGGTCGTGTGCCCACAGGGCCAGGAATGGCGGCGACAGGGTGCTTTGGTGAGAGAGAAGGATGATACCACGCAAGTATTGATGAGGGCTTGAGTTGGGCTGCCAACAGGAACAAGAACAAGAACAAGAGCAATGCGAGTGTGAGCAACACTCGCTAAGGAGCTGGGAACGGATGATGAAGTGCCCACGCATTGGAACACAGCGCCTGTTCTTCAGGGCCTATTTAATTACACCCAAGAGCACAACAAGTCGACGACCTAGCGCTGCTCCCATGATCTGATCCAGGACGGCCCAGTTAGAATATTGGCCCTCCCCCACGGCCTGGACGGGCTGATGGAGTTGGCTGGAGAGTGTTGCAAATTTTGTTGCAGCCGCAGCGACGGAGGTGTAGGAGGGAACTTTTTGAGACCCAGGGGTGATGAGGGTAAGGCTGGGTCGTTGGCATCGCCTTCGACCACAACAATATGCCCAAGATTGTTCTATTCGCCTTCCCCCCTCCCCCTCCCAGCTTCAACTGGTCTTGGAAGATGGCTGGCCTCACTGTTATCTGCCTGGGCGAGGCCACGAGTACGGCCCAGCCCTCAAGTCGGCAGCAGACTTGGTACTTAGCGATGTTCCTGGAACCAACTGCCGAGGAGCACAGCAAGCCGAATGATATCATAGCTCGCCGATATTTTGGCCACAAGCGGATCAGGAGGGCAGGGCCGAGTGCCTGACCTGCTCCGGCCCCCTCGCACCAAACGTCGGTGACGTAGTACTGTGTTGCGGAATGAGTCCCAACGTTTCGCCAGCTCCAGTCGTAGACCTGGGCCTTGTTACTGATGATGTCTCAGTTGATCATGGAGAATTTCGGTTGGTTATTTTTGGTGGTTGCAGCGACGCAGGCCCGACCTGCATACCCGCGAGACAGCCCCAAGGAGCCCCAACTATCTATCTGCCCTACCTATTTATAGAACCACCCAGGTGCCACGGCAACCAACTCATCAACTCTAGCAGACGGCAGACGAAGCCTCCCCGCAGATGTGAGGATGATGCCAGTCCGCCATCGCCTGGTGCTATTTCCTCCGAACCAATTACAACGATCAACAACGCCAAACACCAAAAACCAAAGAGATGAGGAACTTCATCAAAACTGGTAAGATTGAGGAAGAGCGGGAGAGATGGGTGGCCGCCCTCGATGACGATGAGATACTTCGCCTTGCCTCATCCGTCCGTGGGAGAGACAAGTGCATCATCTTCCAGCCGCGCAAACGCGGCAGCTACAACATCTGCTTTTTCGTCGAGTTCGATTCGCCTCCGGAGCGCTGGGTCGTCCGCATCCCGATCCCGATGTGTATTATTCCCAAGGACATGCTGGATGAGAAAACAGAAGTCGAACTGGCCACCATGAGATACGTGTCGCCAAAGACCACCCTGCCGATCCCCAAGGTGCATGCCTACGCATTCTCGGACACCGGGCTGAATGGGCTGCCGTACATCATCATGGACTACGTTGACGGCCGCAGCCTGAAGGATTTGGACTACGGTACGGGCCCGACATGGGGCTACCTCGTCGTCGGCGACGCTGACACTCCGGCTTCGAAGCACCTCCACCAGCAGCTGGCGGACGTTTACGTCCAGCTTCGACAGCTGCAGTTCCCCAAGATCGGAGCCCTGGGGTTGCCCTCCCATAACACGCCGGCCTTGTCTTGCGATCCAGAGGAGATTCGCGTTTCCAACCGCCCGCTGTCGATAGACGTGGTCCTACAGGAGATCGACGGCTTGGAACCTGGCCTGTCTTTCCCACCCAGAAAGCCGGTGAATACGGCCAAGGAATTCGCGGCCGGCCTGCTCTCTCTGGCCGCTAATAAGCTGGAAAAAGAAGCCGACCAGACGCTGGATGAGAAGAAACCCGGGTCAGTCCTCTATGCCGCTCATCACTTTGAGCGGTTTGTTCGGCAGGAGTGGTTGGATCATACGGCTGATGAAGGACCGTTTGTTCTAAGTAAGTTGGGCGTGTTTTTCCTGTTGAGTCTTCTCTTCCACCCCTGATGGGTTTGAACTTGCCCCCTGCTTCCGGTCCGGGTAAGCAGACATATGCTGACCCTCTGTTGCTTCTAGCGCACGGCGACATGGAGCATTTTGCTGGAAATATCCTTTTCGACAAGGACTACAACCTCGTTGGAATTGTTGACTGGGAATGGAGCCGTGTTGTTCCCGCACAATTCATGGTGCCCCCCCTCTGGCTTGCCGGTTCCCAGCTGGACATCGTGCTCATGGTACAAGCGTCGTACAACAAAATTGTTGGTTACCTCCGCGCCGCTGTTCAGGAACGCGAGCGGGCGGTTGGCCTCCCACCGATTTTGTCGACTGAGTGGGCGGACATGGAGAATTGGCATGCGACCACTACACCTGGCGAGAGCTATTTGACTGACACTGACACTGGTACTCAGGCCTCACACTGCGGTTGTCATTGGACTCAACTACCCTGATCTAGCCTTTGACGTTTATTAGCAACTCGTGTTTAGAAGAATTGTACCTCGGCCGCTTGACGCTTCAAAGGACGAGGACGAAGGGGTATTTGAGAGGGAGGCTGCCCCGCGCATCAGGGAGTTCCTAGAGGCATCGGAGGAGCGGCAGGCATTTCTGGAACTCAAGATCAAGGAACAATTTGAGTTTTTTGAGGAGGAGAGGCAGCATTGGGGCAACAAGACAGCTCGCAGCATGATCGCTACCCGTAGCTTCATCTGATTCCATAGGTGCCTATCCAGGGAACTAGCTATGTATTGATTGAGCACTTCCCTTTTCTCTACGTAGTTAATCAAAGAAGACAAAATATCCCCGGCTACCTACCACAGCGGGATCGTATCAGTGGGGGCATGTCATGTTGCCCTGGCATATTGTGCTTATATTTTCTAGGACCAACATGACATGCCATTTTCTTCTCCCCACGACGATATCCAAGTCTCGCATCACCACCTCCCCCATCCATCTCCCGTCTCCCCCATCCATTTCTCACCTCCTCCATCCATCTGCCACCTCCCTATCCGGCACTCACCCATTTCCTGGCCCCGTCCCCCTGATGAGCGCATCCACCACCGTCCTCAACTCGCCCGCCCACAATCTAATTCTCCCCAGGGCCCCCCACAACTCCTCCACGTCCCCCTCGGCCTCGGCCACCCTCCCCATGCACGCCAGCGCCCTCACCGCCGCCTCGGTGCCCTCCTCCGCCCCACCACTACCCTCACTATCAGCAACAGCATCGGGCTCTGGGATGCGGGCGGCCCTGTCGTCAACGACGGCCAGCACGCAGCGGTGGTACTGCAGGCACCAGCGGGCGTGGGCGTACAGCGGGCCGCGGGCGACGGGCTGGAAGGCGTCGGAGCCCATGGTGCCGAGGACCGCGCCGCGGAGGCTGAGCACGGTGCAGTAGGCGCAGAGGGGGCGGGCGCAGCCGGGGTGCTGGCAGCGAGGGTGGAGATAGCCTGTTATGGCTTGGCTGGTGGTTGTGTTGCTGTCGTTGTCGCCGTCGTCGTCACTTTCAGCATTGGTGCTGCCCTGTCCAAACGGCCCGAGCTGTACCGCGACGTGCGTCCCCAGCCGCCCACGCTGCTGGGGCATATGGCTCGTCGAGCAGACGCAGCAGCGCCAGCCGGCAGGCTGGGACCAGTCCGGGTCCAGCTGCTTGCCGCCGACGGTCATGAGCGGGGCGCCGGCTTCGCCGAGGAAGATGCAGAAGAGGCAGCGGGGGGCGAAGCAGCTGCCGCAGGTTTCGAGGTCGCGGTCGGCGGTTTGTGAGGGATGGAAGAAGCTGTCGCGGCTCTCGACGCAGGACATGGTGGCTGCGCAGCGACAGCACTTCCAGTAGCGGGGATGGAGCTCAGGGCCGATTTCGTCGGCGGTGACGGGCCGTGGTATGCCGGGTGCGATGCCGCCAATCCACATGTCGGGTGTCAGGACTGGTACGCGTGACATGTTTGTGTGTTGGGTTTGTTCTGTTGCGAGGGGAGATGTGTAAAAGCGCTTGAGGGATGATGGTACAGTAGGTTGACGGCCCGTAGCCCCCATACGATGTGTTATATATTCACTCTCCATGACTCAGACTACAGCTGGCACTGAAAGCCAACATTCCGGGGGGCAAGACAATGTGCTGGTAAACAACGGCTAAGAGGAGGCGCGTGCAGGGGACTCTCCATTCTCTGTCCATGTACCATTGTTGACTGGACCATGTGTTGGTTGCCGCCTAGACCATGACAAGTCCACGGTGGAAACAAAGAGATGGAAAGCCGTAATAGAGCCTGGATCAAACGGAACTTGATGGTATCTGGGAAGAATCCATCCATGTCGAACCCATTCTTCTCGGCTTGGGAGAGGGCTTGAGAGTCCAACACTCCTCCGAGTCATCGTGGCTGGAGCTGTGACGGACATGCTCAGGGCTAGGCAACAACGTAATAGCCATGATGTAACTGGCCAGCATGAACGGTGAGACATTCCAGGGGCAACGACAGACTGTCACTGTGGTTGAGGAGGCAGCTTGAGCCTCGCCCCTGGACCGAACTGACTACCAGGCACTGGAACCCCTTTTTCACAGCGGCCGGGAGAACGCTGGCTGCTTCTGAGGTGGACGAGGTCTCTGGCATTTCTGCACCCTCTCAGGATCCAAAGTTCTGCGGACGACCCCCCTCGGCGATAGTTATTGGCAGGGCCAAATGTTGTTCGTTTAGGCCGTGTGTTTCGTTTCGGAAGCCCTGGCGGTTGTGGAGTGGCCTCCATGGGGTTTCATTAACAATTTCCGGCTGTGACTGGAGCAATTTCTGCTAAGGGATATTCTTGGAAGCAAGCTTCCCGGCCGACCCGACCCGTTTCAATGGGCCCAACCTGGCGTGGCCAGGCGCTGGTCTGGCGCCAGTGGGCCAACGAACTCCACGTGCTGAGACCAGCAGGAAGGCACCAAACAGACGAACCGACGAACCATCCCATGTCACCGTTCCGCTTGGTCGGTGAAGATGGAGGTGTTTGCACTGATGAGGTAGCCAGCCGCCAGCGCAGCAGCACACAGCAGCAGAGAATTCCAACGGGGTTCTGGGAGCTGCCAGAGGGTGGATTGTTGATTTGATGGTGGAGTGATCGAGCATGAAACGGCGCAGTGGAGCCTTTGATGCATTGTGGCCATCGCCCCTGCGGGCCGTGGCCGCTGAGTGGTCAGACTGTGGACAACCCTTGGTCCCTGTCAGGGGCAGCTGCGGGGCCACAGGTGGAATGCCGGGTTTTCTGGGAGTGGACCCTGGCCAGGGGCGAAAGAGGAAGGGGAATTTCTCCAAAATGTTGTGCAATGAGCCATGAGCTCAGCTCCGATACGAGGCGCGCCGCCCGACTCCAGCCCCCCAGCCGAGCGAGCAGCAGGTCGCCATGGTGTCGCGGTGGCGTGTGTGTTGCGTGAGGAGGGGAGGGAAGTATCAGGCATAACAGAGAGAGAGAGAGAGAGAGAGAGAGCCAGACAGACGCATCGACACCCGTATCGGCAGGTTGCCACTGCACGGCGTCTGCAAACAGGGAACAAAGTCAGCGGACATCTCAACGAAGCACACAGGACAGGGGTCACGTCCATGGTCCCTCTCTGGGCGATGCGAGCAGGTGGAGGGCGTCTGCAGTCGGGCCCGGTCGATCGGCGCGCCAAGAGGCCTTGATCCTGAGGCTGTGCTGCTCCCGACCCGCTGCCCTTGCAGGAGGTTGCAGCTGACCAGGGGTAGGGGATGGGGGGAAGAGCGCGTGTTGGCTGGCGTTGGCTGGTGCGTCCTGAAATCCGAACCGGGCACTGGCTCGAATCAATTCCTCCTTCTATTCAAGACCTCTCAACCTGCCTCCAACACGTCGCATCGAGACCATCTTCCTTCCCTTTCCCTCCCTCATTCTTCTCTTTTTGCATCCAACCGTCGTCCCTGTGCGACGCAGACACTCATTCCTGCCACGACTGGCCATTTTTCGCGTTTTAATTCCCCAATTCTCCCGCGCTCGCTCGTCCCTCCCTCGCAGAGGCACCTCGTTTCCCACGACCAAAACAACCACCCTTCTTCCTCTTGCCGGTTGTGACGCAATCGCCAAGTTTGCCAAGTCAGCCTCCCGTCTTCCTACGGATCACCACCAAGCATCCTAGCACCTCCCTCCCTCACGATGCGTCCCACCACCGCCCTCGTCGCCGCCGGCGTCCTCGCCTCGGGCGCCTCCGCCGAGAACTACCTGGGCTTCAACTCGGGCTCGACCAAGGCCGACCGCTCCGCCAAGTTCAAGGCCGACTTCGAGGCCGAGTTCAAGACGGCCCAGGGCCTCGAGAACGCCCCGGGCAAGTTCAACGCCGTCCGCCTCTACACCAACATCCAGGCCTACTCGCAGGACGACCCCATCGAGGCCTTTGACGCTGCCATGGGCACCGACACCAAGATCCTGCTCGGCATCTGGACCTCGGGCACCGACAGCATCGACAAGGAGCTCTCGGCCCTCAAGAAGGCCGTCGACAAGCACGGCAAGAAGTTCACCGACCTCGTCATTGGCATGTCCATCGGCAGCGAGGACCTCTACCGCGTCTCCGAGACGGGCATCAAGAACAAGGCCGGCGTCGGTGCTGGCCCCGACGTCCTCGTCAAGTTCATCGAGCAGTACAAGAAGCAGTTCTCGGGCACCGGCCTCAGCTCCGTCCCCATCGGCCACGTCGACACCTGGGACGCCTGGACCAACGGCACCAACAAGGCCGTCATCGACGCCGTCGACTGGGTTGGCGTTGACGAGTACCCCTACTACGAGAACGGCAAGGGCAACGGCATCAAGAACTCGGGCACCCTCTTTGACCGCGCCTTTAACGCCGTCTCGGGCGTCGTCGGCGACAAGCCCATCTGGGTCACCGAGACGGGCTGGCCCGCCACCGGCCCCGCCTGGGACCAGGCCGTCGCCAGCGTCGAGAACGCCCAGTACTACTGGCAGGAGGTCGGCTGCCGCAAGCTCTTCAACAAGGTCCCCACCTTCTGGTACAACCTGCGCGACTCGAACCCGGACAACGAGATGAAGTTTGCCATCACCAACAACCTCTCGACCAAGCCCCTCTTCGACCTGACCTGCCCCACTAAGTTCGACACCCCGACCGCCGTCCCCACCACCGGCTCGCCCGCCGCCACCGGCTCCGCCACGGGCGTCTCGGCCCCTGGCAGCTCCTCGACTGGCAGCTCGTCCGGCACCGGCACCGGCACCGGCACCGGCAGCGGCGCCCAGGCCGCCAACCCCAGCCCCACCGGTAGCGGTGCCTACATGGGCAAGAGCCTGTCGGCCGCCGCCGTCGCCAGCCTGGCCCTCGTTGCCGGCATCTTTGCTCTGTTCTAGACGGTTGATACCGATGGATGATCATGGACTGGATGTAATGAGGTGGCGGATGTAATTTGCATGCCAATACCCCTGTTGTTGCTCTTAAGTACACCATGTATTGGTCTCTGGAATGGATTTGTTTTTAACTGGCCGTCTGTTGCCCTCTCTCTCTTCGTTGCCGCCGGGCTGACCCCGACAGGCTGGATCTGGAGGTTTTATGGAGCATATGGGTGCTATTAGACAAGAGGGACACATAGATGAAGGCGATATTTGTTTTGGTTTCTGCCTGCTGTCTTGCACTGTGTTTTCCTCTTCATACAAGTCTATGTTGCCCCCCTCCCAACTTGATCATCCCCTTCCCTGGGGGCTGGCCCATATTTACATCACACAGGAACATGCTCACACCACCACCCCATGCGGTGCGTTCGGTAGGGGTTTCTTTATTAGGGCTACAACACCGATGTTGCTAACATGGCTCAAAGTTTATACAAGTCCCCGAGTCAACCCGACCTTTCCCGCCTCGCCCACTCCTACGGCCAAGGATTCGCAATGCTCTCTTCCAACACAGTCCTGTTGTTCAGCACCGTCCCGCTCCGTAACACCTCGGCCCTACCCGGATGCAGCGTCGGCGGCGGCGCATCGATCGTCGTCCCGTTCGCAAAGATGATACCGTTCCACGCCAGCGCCTCCTCTCGGCGGTGGACAGTCCCCTTCTCCTCCCCGCTCCGCCTCAGCAGCGGCGACCGCCGCGTGTTGACATCGCAGTTCTCGCTCGCCAGGTACAGGTTCAACCCCACAGCGAGGGTGTACAGCTCCGCGCTGAGCCGGTCCCACGCCCACTCGTCCTGCCGCTGCACGCCGACGTAGTCGGCCAGCAGCACGTTGGGCCAGTGCTCCGGGTCCATGCCGTTGACGCCCGCGGAGTAGAGGGAGGGGTTGGTCGGTTCCAGCGCGAAGCTCTGCAGGGTGTAGGCCGTGGACGCCAGCGCGTCGGGCGTGACGAGCCACTGCGCGATGAGCAGGCTGCCGTAGTCGGCCGAGCCGCCGCCGCGTTGCACAGACCGCCACGTCTTGATCTGGTCCGGCGCCATGTCGCTCGCCTGCATCTTGTTGGACCAGTGGTCTTGAATGTTGATGCGGGAGATGTCGTAGATGCCGTCGGCGGTGGCCTCACGCGGTACCCCTTCGCCGTCGAGGTGGCCCGTCAGGAGGAGGAGCACGCAGCCCTTGCCGCCGTTGCGGTCCATGAAGTAGGACGCCGGCTGGTTCTGGAAGCCCGTGCTGGTGTCGAGGTTGCCGCAGCGGTTGTTAATGCCGCGGAGCTTGGAGAAGAAGGCGTTGGTGAGCGCCGCGTCCCACAGGATCGGCCCGCGGTCCGGGAACTCGTAACGGCCGACGAGGTACCGCAGGGAAAAGAAGATGATCTCGCCCGGGTTCTCGGCCGTGAACCGGTTCACCTCGCTGACAATTTCGTCCAGGGACTCGCCAGTGTTGCCGATGGCGAGCGTCGCCATCTCGTCGCTGAGGTGCATCACCCAGAAGCCGTTGTTGCGGCCGGCGTCGCTGTTGGGGTGGACGGACCCGATGCGCAGGTCGAACCAGCGCGACCCGGCCCGGAGCTGGTCGTAGATGCTGACGCCCTGGTTCTGGGTGTTCTCCTCGCTGCCGATGCTGACGATCTTGCTCGTGATCTTGCTCATGCCCGCGTCGTGCGAGCCGGGCATGATGAGGTGCCGCACCGGCCGGTCCCGGATCACGTCGTACATCCCGCGCATCCAGTTGCCGGGCCCATGCCGGAGAGACGCCCGGAAGCCGAACCGGGCGCTGCCCGTGATGACAAGCGACACGGCCGTGTCCCCGCCAGGGAACACGTACTCGCGCTGCCCGAGGCCCATGCCGCTCAGGTCCAGCACGACGCGCCGCGGGTCGGAACTCGGGATGTACGACTTGACCCGCAGGGCGAACTGCTTGTCGGTGCCATCGATGCGGTAGTAGGCCTCGCCGGCGTCGTCGCGCGTGTACCACGTGCCGCGGTACTTGACCGTGTTCTGCCGGGCGCGGCCCTGGGGGACGTCGCCAAAATCGAACGTGTCCATCTGGTACGAGTGCGTGCCGTCCAGCTTGATGCGGTGCGGCGTCAGGTTGACGACGGTGATGTAGAACTTGGTGCTCAGCTTGCCCACGATCGGATTCAGCTTGTCGTACGGCTGGAAGTTGCTCGCGGGCATCGCCTCGGTGCTGAAGGTGCGGTCCGCCGCCTGGCACACCGTGTCGGCCTGTCCGTTAACCGGGAGCCATGATGAGGCGGTGGCCACGAGAGCGGTCAGGAACGGGAGGGCCTTCATCTTCACCAAGGGCTGCCCTCTAGGGCCGTTTCTGTTACTCGAGGAAAGTAAGGAGGAGGGGGAGGAGGGCGATACGAGGTTGATATCCCGGAGGAGGTCTGGCCCATGATGGGATCGTAGGACATCCCCGGTCGATGGGATGGGCCGCCCCCTGACATTAATAAAGTATTAAAAGTCGTCCAGATGGCTCCCTCTTGTCCCCCTCCGCTGAATACTCCCTCCACTGTCCTTCAACCAACCCCGGTCCAGACCCGGTTTCTTATTCCTCATTCCCCATATTTGAGTGGCGCCTGTGCCTGGCTCCAATCCATCGTGAGAAGGTGCCAACGGTCTGGCCCCTTTTTGGGCTTGGGGAAATGCAGTTCGGGAAGCTGGGTTGCACCATGGCCAATGACAGCTCTTCCCGTCTCCAAGACTCTGCGCTCCTGACTTGGGCCCCGCGCACCTGAGGCCTCTGAGACGACCACGGGCCCTGATTGCTGGACGGCTTTTGGTCACCAGCTAGCCTCTCACAGGCCCGTTGGCACCCAGAGCCACCCATCGAGCGTAGCGTGCTCTGTCCACAAGGCCTGGCCCCGAGACATGTTTTGGGCGTGCCCTCAGCGCCTTCAGCGCCCTCCGAGGTCACCTTCCCCCTTTGCTCGACATCGAGCCTCTGAAGGAGCTTTCACATGCCCCCTCGGACCCCTTCCCCTGCCCCCTGCGCAAATCAACTGTAGTCGCATTGAACAGCGGAATACTACGAAGGCTGAGCAATTCGGCCCGCTAATCTGTTTGCCTGGCTTGTTTATGCATGATCTTGCCCCACGGATGTTCATGCGCTGCCGGGTCGCTGTATTTGAGACCAGGTCGTCGCCTCTGCCGGCCGCTGTCGACCAACTTCCAAGGCGTGTGTAATTAATCGGTTTGTGTGTCCCTGTTTGGCGTTCCGTCCGACCCCAGGCCTGCTCAACCCCATCTTTGCCACGTGCAGTCCATGTGCATGCCCAGAGGTGGGATTTTTGGTTCATTACAGATGAGCCACGGTCTTTATTTAGTGCAGCGTTGAACATGGTTCGACATTGATCCAGGCTCCAAGCCTGGATGGAACCCCCCAACCGCCTTCCTCACCACTTCCAACCTTCAAGCAAGACCGAGCTCAAGACTGAATGATCTGACACGAAGGAAATCTTTCAACCCGAATCCTGTCCATGCGGTCAACAGGGCAACGGCGCGTCTCAGCGTAGTTGACACAGGGCTCGACTTGATGTCTACGGCGACAATCTACGACGCTCCTGAATAAAGCAAGAGCTCAAATGAGCCCGAGATCAGATCAGATCAGGGGACATGGGACGGTTTTTGCTGCCCAGAACCGATCCAATGACGGGGAGCAGCGTGAATGGCTTTGGAAGGAGGCGAGCATGGTGATGGTGTGACCCTGACGCAGGCGTGGCGTCATCAGGCCACTGTCAGCGAACCACCAGATACGAGAGGGCAAAGGTCACATAAAAGCTCACGTTTGGCCTCCACAGACATGGGAGGTGCTTGGATGATGGGAATACCAATGTTTCAATAGGCAGACTAAATCTACCACTGTTGTTAAGCATACCTGGACATCAACACCAACCTCGATATCGTCATCGACATCGGATCCATGCCTGCCACAATACTCACGCCTCCCTCTGAATTCCTGGCCGCGTGCCCAAAGTTTCGAATACTGGTTCTCGGTAGCCCCGAGTCGACGAAACAGGAATTGTTTACCAAGATATTCGGCGTCGATCTCGAGAAGGTGCTGTCATCCCTGAATCAAGGAATCTCGTGCCCCTTGTCTCGTCACGCGACCCTCACTGACACCAAGAATGACACTAGATCCTCGTCGACGAAGGCTTCAGCTCCGGGCATGATATCGAAGAGCAGCTCAGCCTGCACGGCCAGAACGCGCGACTAGCCATCCACACCTGCCTCAACTTTGGCACAGGCGACAAGAAGGCGTACGCCCGGGTCCGTGACTTTCTCGTCTCGCGCTCGACACCCTCGACCCAGCAGGAGGACCGCATCCACTGCATATGGTACTGCGTCGCGAGCGAGGAGGACCGCGCCGTGTCCGAGCTCGAGGAGCACTTCTTCTCCATCGGCCGGCCCTCGGCGGCGCCCGGCGTGCCCCTGATCCTCGTCTTCACAAAGTACGACGAGTTCGTGAGCCAGGTCCAGCTCGACTGGTCCCGGGAAGCGCAGCAGCAGGGCTTGTCCAAGGTGGCCGTGTCACACATCCTGCGCGACCTGTCGGCCAAGAAGTTTGAGCAGGAGATCGGCAGGAGGTGGGACAACGTTCTGGGTGGGACGGCGCCCCGGGTGTGCGTGTCAGAGGGGGACGAGGACGATGACGCGCGAAGCTTGGAAGAGCTCACCGAGAAGACGCTGGCGAGCCTGCGGGAGCGGAGCGTGCGGTATGCCTTTTCCACGGCGCAGCGGAATTCGGCCATGATCTCGACTCGATGTGAGCAAACACCTCAGCCTTCCTTCCCCCTGAAACAGACAAGCAGAACTCCATCTGACATGGTTAAACTCCCCGGCCTCCAGTCGCCGCTGACACAGCATCGAGCTACTTTGAGGTCGACACGGGCCACGCGCGCAAGTTGCACGGCATCGACATGCGCGACATCCTGCCCAACTTCTTCCTCAAGGCGATCCAGCTCTTCAACCTGCGCGACCCAACTGCCACCCTCGTCGCCGACCCGTCCCTCCTCCGACGCGCCCTCAACGCCACCTTCGTTGACTCCCAAAAGGCCCTTCTCGACGAGTGCCTCCGGCGCAGCAGCACCGAGTCCGGCTCGCTGCTCCTCAACCTGACCCCGCACGAGCGCGCGGTGCTGCTCACCCAGGCGCTCGCGGGCGCCGTGCTGTTCCTGCACCAGCTGGCTGACGCGCAGTGGCCGCACGACGTGTTCCTGGCGCCGTACACGCTGACGCCGTCGATGCTGGCGCGGCAGCTCGACACGATCCAGCGCGGCGGCGGGGGGCGCGCCGTGCTCGAGATGGTCGAGGCGAGCACCGTCTTCTCCGAGTGCACACTGCCCAGCGCCGTGGCCGACCTGATCGTCAAGGCGGTGCAGAGAGCGGCTGATCGTGGTGCCGGCGGGCATCACCCGCGCCACGGCGAGTCGCGGGCCATCGTTGTCGAGGACGACTCGGAGCTGCAGGAGATATCGCTGAGCTTTGTCAACGACCACAAGGCGGCGGGCGACGTCGTGTTGCCGTGCGGGCTGACCATCTTGCCCCTGACGTGAGGGAGTGACCGGGAAGGGCATCAGGAGGTCTCATCTGGGCGGAGTTTGGTGTCAACTATTTATTTTGGGATAACTAACGAACTAGTTAACTAGCAGTAACTAATTGAACGATGCCTGCCGTAGAGGTCGAGGAGAAGTACTCCGTACATTGCCGGGCTTTTCCAAGTCGATGTGGTTGTGTTCAAGTGATGAAAAAGGAGTAACTAGTAGTGAGCGGGCGTGTGGGTTTTCTCAGCTTGGGGAAAAAGAAAAAAAAACACGAAAAAGAAGGTCTCTCCCGCCGGGAATTGAACCCGGGTCTCGAGCGATGTCGGGCTGGATGACAAGCTCACATACTGACCACTATACTACGGAAGACTTGCTGGTGTGGGCACCAGCCGTAGTGGGGTTGTTGGAAATTTCGAGCGCCAAGGGCCTTTATAAAGGGCCAGTTTCAATATCCATGGGAACTTTGTTGATGCCCCTGAACTTATCCAGGAAAGTAAACATTACAACAACAGTGGTGGCACAACCAGGTCTAGGCACTTGCTACGTGGCCCACCAGGGCCTTAAACTCCAGCAAGGATATGGGCATTGAATCAATCTGTGTGTGTGGCTTTCCACCAGCCCGGGCCTGAGGAACCCTGCAGTCGAGGCACGATTCCTTGCGATGTTCGAGTCTGTTCCATTCCTTTTACTACAACTCGCTGTTTTGCCCTCTCAATATTTTTTTATCCATCCCATCCAAGTGCCCATACCCGTGGTGTAAATATCCAGAAACAAAATCGCTGCGTCGCTTTTCGCTGTCCTCGGCCGGTGTTCCCCAAAGCGAGCCGCTGCCCTTCTACGGTCAAGTACCCAAATACCCAAATACCCAAACAGCCAAATCCGCATCCCAAAGGACAAAAAAGGCAGCAAACACCTACGCCCACGCACCCACGAGGCTCATGCAAATAGCCCCAAACAAGACCAAGAAGCAGGCGATCACCCTCCTCTTGCCCCGCAGCACGCTCCAGCTCTGGTCGCTCAAAAAGTCCTCGGCGAGCAGCTCGATGAGGGCGGCAAACACCAACAGTCCCGAGGACACGGCGTTCATGGTGCCGACGAGAATCAGGCCGAACTCCGAGTTGGGGCTGTACAGAACGTGGGTGGCGAGGCCGATTGCTTGGCCGATGGGCGTACTTTTAAAGGGATGGGATTAGTTTGGGTAATGTAGACAAAAGGGACAGGGGGTGGCTTACGTGCAGCCGTAGGCGAGGACCATGAGCCAGGGTTGGAGGGTCTTTTTGGGCCACTGGATGAAGGCAATGCGGGCGCCGAGGGCAAGGCCTTCAAAGGTTTCTGGTGGGGTGTCAGTTGTGATCGGTCCCTGGGGCATGGGAAGGGGGGAGGTGGGGGAGGTGGGGGGGCTCACGATGGAAGGCGATGGCAATCAGGAGGACGACAAAGTTGCTCCCGATGGCGACCGACAGGGCCATGCCGATGAAGACGCTGTGGAACAAGATGCCAACCTCCAGGAGCATGCATTGGAGGATGGCCTTCTTGTGCTGCTGCTCGGCGGTGAGACCGCCGCTCTGAGACTCGATTTCCAGAGTCTCCTTGGAGAGGTTGTTTGCCTGGTTGCTCTGAGCAATCTCTTGCATCAGCACCGGCTCGATGGCGCTTCCGCGGCGGGTCGTTGAGGGCCGTGTGATGGCGGCCACGACTGCCGCCTGCCCGCAGTGCCCGCCGGCCATGGACGGCCGGCGGTGATGGGCAGCCGCCGCGGCACCCCCCGTGTGGCCATCATCCTTCCCAGGAGCGCCGGCCCGCGGGATGAAGGCGCGCGCGGGGCTAAAAACCATCTCGATGACGCTGACAAAAAAGATCCCTACAAGGGCGATGGCGCCGGGAATGGCCGGGTAGTCGGTGGTCCAGAAGCTCGAGAGGCAGGGGTTGCCGAGGGAGATGAAGGCGGTGGGTAGCAGGTGGACGAAGGCGGTGGCGAGCAGGACGCCGGTGCCGAAGTGGCGGACGGCAAAGAAGAAGGGCTCGGGGATGCGCAGGACGGGGAACTTGGCGGCGAGCATGGGGACGGCGCAGGCCAGGCTCGAGACGGTCAGGATTATGAGCAGGGCGCCGACGTGGAGCGGCGTGTTGTACTCGTCGGCGCCGGCGACGTCGCTGGCGCAGGTATCCTGGCGTTTGGCGAGGCGGCGGAGGGGGGTTGCTTCAACTGCACGGGGGTTAGCTTGGGGTGTCTGCGGTGGGATGGGCTGTGGTAATGCGTGGGGTGGGGCCTTGCTCGGCGGAGGATCAGAAAAGGGGGTCGAACCATTGACATCATCAACAACAGGAGGAGCTGCCGGTTTGGCAGCACCTACAACGAGCGCAGGGAGAGAATTCCCAGCGATTTGGATCAGCGTCGACGCCACGACGACGGACGCGATCCAGCCAATCCAGCCCGAGGGGGGCCGGATTGGGGACGGGGGACGACAGCTCTGGCCTTCACCACCAGGTGCTGTCTCGGGCGCGATGAGCGGACCTGGCATTAAAAGAGTGTTAACAGTGCGACTCCACTGAAGGGGGTTGTGAGGGGGCTGCAGCTTACGGGCGCTCATCGCGGCAGGCGGGCGTGCCCACGAGTTGGTGTCGCTGTTGCAGGTGCAAACCCGGCCATCACAAGCTTGCTTCTCGTCATTGAGGCAGGCTACTACTCCATTGCCAGGGCCAGCGCATCCCTGGCGGTGCTCGCGGGTGTTTGCGATGCCGTTGAGATCCTGGCGGGTGGTCAGGTCTGGGGCCAAGAAGGGCGGGTTCTGGTTCCACGTCGGGTGTTCCAGGTCGTCCTCTGTCCTCGATGGCCGATTCATGGTTGGCGTGGCCTGTCTTGGCTGTTGTTTCCTCCTGTGTGTGTGTCTTCCGCTCTTTCTCTCTCTCTATCTCTCTCTCTGTGTGTGTTGGCTGGAGCGAGATGTATCAGGATCAATCCCTCGACTGTTCCCATTCCAGATGTAAGATGCTTTGGGAAAGACGCCTCCCCGTTGCACGCAATGACTCGATCCTTGCCCGTCTGCGTGACCAGAACCCAGTGTGCCAATTCCGGGTCGCAGTGGGTCTCAGCGGCGAAGCTGAATTGCGGGTGGCATCTCCCGCCAGCAAAAAAACACACTTTGGCGGCTTCCGACGGCGGGTTTGCCAGTTTGCAAGCGCTTTGGGCGCATCGTTTCTCGGCGGGGCTCGGCAAGACCCAGGCCTCTTCGGGATCTCACGGAACAAACAGCATCTTGTCAACGGACAAATGGACAAATGAACGGGCCCTTGTAAACAACGGCTCGGAGCCCAGGACCAGGCCAAGTCGCATCTCGTTTACAACCCTGCCATTCGCACGGATTCCTGGCTTGTTCCTGGCTCGCCCCTGGCCAAACAGAGGCGGGAGAATGTGCTGCAAGGTTCAGGCCTTGCGAGATTGGCCGCCCGCCCTCCCAATCGCGTTGTCGCCCGTCGGCAATGCCGCCCACGAACCCGCCCGTTTAACAGGGTTAGGGTTGTTTCCCGCCACTTACACCACCCTCCCCGTCATCAGATCCCGACGTGCGTCTCGGCGATATCTGGGGGCTTGCTCCCCTCCTCTCGATCGGACATCACCGGGCGACGCCGCAGGAACCATGCCCAACCAAGTCCCGACCCGTTGGGCAGCCATCGTCTTGCGACGCTGCAAACATGCTCCCGAACGGCCATGCTTAGGCTCGTAGTTGCCGAAGGGACTAGCCGCGCGTGCGGGGGCTAACGGGTCGAGAACCAGGGGACAGCGGGAGGCCTTTGGGTGTCGCCCCAAGTGCACGCATATCCATGGTTCTAGACCTGGCGTCAAATCTGTGTGCGTCTTCGGGAGGGGCGCCATGATGTGGGGGGAATGCCGGTTCCCTCACCAAGGCTCTCCTCCAACAACATGCATCTCTTGTTGCATATCCCGAGCATGCACTTGGACAGTGATCCTCCGGCGAGGTCTGTACGGGCCATATCAAATGGATAGTGTCATTATTTGATTATCCGGCACGGCCATGACTCTATCGTGTGCTTGGGCGGTCAAACCCCGACGGTGGGAGCTTCCGTTGGTTTCTGGGAGACGGCAGTGGTGCCTCTTGCCTCCGCCCGACTTAGCCACGTTCCTTGGTGAGCAATTGCATGGATGAACAGATGAACCTGTGGCAACAACATCGGTCGGTGGGCTCGTATACCGCACCCAAGCGCAGCTGAGCTGTGAACGAAAGAAGCATTCGCAGATCATATGATGAAGATTCATAACTCATGATTTGGGGTATCATTCTGAAATAGGGAAGCTGAGATCGAGCCCGAGAGCCCCAGTACACTGTGGAAAAGGAAACCACACAAGGAAACATCGCCAAGGGACTCACCAAGTCTGCTCTGGAGCAGGACTTCACCTAGGGGTTAGAGAAAGTGACGAAAAAGGGTAAATAGCACCAAAGTACCTAAAGAGAAGGTTCCAGTCTCCTGGGGGCCATCCCCAGCTCTTGAAAGAGCGCTCTCGCCTTACCCAAGAACGATGGCCTTGACCTCGATGCTGGCGCGCCGCGGCGTGCCCAACGGCGCCGACGGGTCGACGAACGCAGAATGGGGACAGACTACACTAGTGAGTAAAACATGCTGACCACATACCTAGGTGACTTGGGCGGCCCTGTCATGGACTCACCAGTGGCCTCGCTCCTCAAGTTGTCAAAGAGCTTGAAAACAATGACATCCTCCTGTGTCATGCCCTTCTTGTAGAACCAGCGATGTGACGGGTTGTGCTTGACCTCGTAGGCCTCGTCCACAAAGTGCGGGTAGACAATGTCCATGGGGACGAGGTCTTCGCTGTTGACGGTGCGGAAATCGCAGAGCGCCAGTGGGCAGTCTTCCACGGGAGCTGGGGAGATGGGGCGCCAGACGCTGGGGGTTGCGTTAGTAAAAGTCACTTCTCGACGAGAGATTGTCTCGCACTTGATGAAACGGACGCGGCCCTGCATCATGGCTTGGTACGAGTCGGGAAAGTAGAGCTGAAGCCGAGCCTGGCACGTTGCCTCCGTGGCGTCTGACGAACGGGTCAGCCTGGGGATGACATGGTTTGATATAGGATAACCAACCACAGTGAGCCCGGAAGAAGGGCGTTTTAAAGTCGTATTTCTGGCCGTCCGACTTTTCCGAGGCGCCGTGGTGGCGAAACTGACAGCAGGGAAACATCTGTGATTTAGTCTTGACACAATCAAAGAAACAATACATTCTCAAGCAAGCAGCACAGGTGGCTCATGTCACCTCCACCGCCCTCGACAGACAGCGTGGACGCACATTGTAGGCGTAGCAATACACCTCTCGGCAGCCGAGCCGCCGCTTGAGCCACTCCACCAAGCCTGGGAGGTACTCGGACGAGACGCACTCGTCTGACCAGCTCTGCACGGCGATGGGGCACCTGACAAACTCGAAGCCGGACACGGGGAGCGAAAAGAGGGCCTCGTGGCCCGTAACATCGGAGATGGTGACCGGGTAGTGCGTTGAGCTGAGGTTGTGCATCTCGAAGCCGGGGAAGCAGTCCTTGGGCAGCTGGCACTTGTACGGCTTGTTGGCCTGGTACAAGTCCCCTGGGGAGAGGTGGTTGAACGAGTTGGGCTGGACGGTGGGTAAGTCGAGGCGACGGAACTGCTCGTCAAGGTCCCGTCTCATCTGCTCGGTGATCTGGGAGGTGTCCGGGGTTGGCTGCTGGGCGGCGGCCTCGCGGCTTGGGGCTGGCGGAGGAGAGTGAGCCGGTCTGAAATTGGACACTTGCCACAGTCATGTATCATTGTGTTAGACGCTCACCCGAGAAGCAGTTCAGCCATGGGTCTGGAGGGAGCCCTCCCCCTTCGACGGGCGCCGGCCCAGTCCACTCCCTCCATGGCCGGTCGAAGGGCCGCGATATATCGAAACCCCACGTCAAGACATCTGGATGCTCCGTCTTCAGCTTCTGATAAGTGTCACTGCCAGGGACGGGAGGCCAGAAACGACGCCAGGGCTGGACGAGGGTGCAGAGGCCAGATCCCCCGCTTTCAGCAGCAGTACTGGCAGGCGGTTGCTGTTGCGGCAGTCCTCGATCTGGAGTCAGCCCGGCACAGAATCCTCCTCCTTTCTGATTGGTGCTTGCTCGGCGCGTGGGATGCTCCATCGCGCGACTTCTCTCAGGGCTCCGAGTTTAAATGATACAAGTAAGCCGGGCAACTGTCAATGACACGGGGGGTCGCTCGAGCGACTCGACAAGGCACAAGGCAGCGGTGGAATGGATGATTGCTGTCCGGTCAAGATGAGCGGCCTGCCCGCCAGCCACCCTTCCTATCCCCCCTCCCCCCTTTCACCTCCCCCCCTCCCTGCCCGAAGCCGGGCAGAATGAGGCTCTGCTATGGTAACACACAGCACACCAGAATCAGGCCTTTTTTCGTCTGAGCGCGGCAAAGATTCCCCCAATTGCCGGCGAGGGTGGGCTGGCTGGTGCATCTTTTCGTTGGCAGCTCGCTCCTCCAGGCATCGGCACTTCCAATCACGAGGAGGAGCTGCGTGGTCCGCATGACTCGCTCGTTGGGTTTGCTGGAAGGAGGCACGCTCGGCACGCCGCACGGAGAAGGCGAGGGTTGCGGCCAGACCAGCCGGGAGGGGAGGAGGAAGCCTGGAGGGGGGGGGGAGGGCGTATGGTCGGGCTGCCAATCTGTCGCTTTCCCAGCGTGGATGCATCAGATCAGGTATGTACCCCGTCTGACGGGCTGAAATCTGCGGCGGGTTTGGCCATGGTTGCTGGCCTGAGAGCCCAACAGGTAAAAAAAAAGGGGAAAAAGGTCAAGGGTTGAGAGTTCCTTTCTGCCACTCGCTGCTTCGTTCTTGCACCAGGGGAAGGAGTCCCTGGGTCTTAAATGTGCTGCGTGGTGGCTGGTGACATTGGTTGCCGGGTGTGAGATGTGAGGATATGGAAGCAACTGCGCTCTGGCTGGGAGTACGGAGTACCTCTCGCATACCAACATGCGGCCAGTTGCTGTTGGTTCATTGCATTCTTTCAGCGGCATACCCGTGCCGGTCAAGGCATGGAGGCCGTGTTGGGCGGCCCTGCTGAAACAGGTTGCGGTACGGTTGTCTTATGCTGGCTGGCGAGGGGCAGTCTGGTATTAGTACCTCCGCCGTTCAGGGGAGCTGCGCACTCCAAATCGGGAACCGGTCTGGCGCTGGGGAAGCCATGGCGCGGGGTCCGGCATGTTTTTCTGCCGTGGTGCAGTTGCCCTTCATCCACAGCATTGCACCGCATTCCATCCGAGGCGAAGTTCAGGTTTTCCTCGGACCATCGATCAGTCTTATGCCACGTTAGAGCCCTGCTCTGCCACCACCCCCCAACGGCTCGCCGCATTTCCATTTTTGGTGGCCCTGCACCCTGCAACGCAACAGAGTACAAAGCCGGCCGAGATTACCCATTCACCGCCTCTCGTTTTTCGTCGACTTGCGTGCAAATCCCAGTCTTGTCTTGCTGCGGGTCGGGTGACTTGTTGATCTCGGAGGTCGAGGGCTGGTCGCCAGAACCTCGCCTTCCCCCCCCAGACACCCCCCCCCGTCACACCCCTCGCCGCTATGCAGGTAATCCACTTTCTGCTTTGTATCAGCCGCCGTCTCATCTTTCAGGGTTTTGATCACAAGTTCGTGGTTGCCGCGGAAATTACCGCCTCTCGTGTCGGTCAGGAGGAGCACCCGTCGCTGCCATAATGAATGCCCAAGTTGTTGCTTGCCGCTCGGTCGGTCCTCTGTTAAAGCCCCCCATCCTCCCCTTCACTTGCCTTTTCCAGGATCCCTAGCCACCAGAACATTGGTGTCTTCCACTGTCTCTCTTGTCCACTTCGGGTCTTGTCCCGCTACCCAACCCACGGGCAACCAACTTGATTGCTTTCTTACTCTGCCTGGCATCCACACTCTGATGCTGACCACTTCATATTGCTACCAAAGAGCTCGTCGCGGAAGAGATCCTATCCTTTCCCGGAAGACAACGACGCCATGACGAGGCACAAAAGGCCAAACATGGATGCTACCTTCCTCTCCCTGACGCCCGAGGAGAGGAGGGAGATAGAACGGGCGGCATTCCTCATGAAGATACCCGTGTCCCGCCTCCTGCAGGCCGCTCCCTCAGTTACCCGCGTCTACGAGCCCCCGCCCCTGGCACCCACGTCGAGCACTCTGGATGGCACTCAACGTGTGGTAGACCTGCCTGCTGATGATGATAATGGTTGGTCTCTGGGACACAAACTGGGTCCTGGGCCTGGGGCTAACACTGCCCCCACAGATACCCCGGACGACGGGCAGCAGATGGACAACGACAGCAGGGACAGCGCTTCAGAGGCAGATATGGCCCCCTGGCAGTCGTCCGGCGCCGAGTTCCGCAATATTGATGACGACATTGCCCGGGAGTACGAAACCGTTCCTCGGTGGGGTGAGGACTTTCCCGTTCTCTCTCAGGTGACAGCCACAGTCCAAGGACCTGCACCCGGATTCAAGACCGGATCGGCACCCTCGGCCGTGCGTGCACAGGATGCTTCTTTGTGGGAGTTCCCGACCCTCCAGGTCTCATATGTGCCCAACGAGTCCCCTCAGCCCCATCAGTCCCCGTCCACCGTCAGTACCCTGACGGCCCTCAGCACAAGTGTGCCGACGCCTGGATACTCGAGCAGCGGAGGTTTCATTACTCCCCAACAGCAGCAGCAGCAACAACCACACCAGTCTTGGGAACTGATCGAGATGTCCCAGGCTCCTCAGCCATCTCAGCAGGCTTCCACAGTCCCGCCGCAGGCCTATGATTGGATTACAAACGTGGGATTCGGCGTTCCAGCCCAACCGGGCGTAAACTCTGGTTTTGCGGATGTGTCGAGTGACGCCCTCCGCTTCATCCCGGTCGACCCTGTCCAGCCACAGGCTATCTCGCGTCCCCAGAAGCGCGGACCGTTCCAGGATCGTGAGCGGCAGGAGGAGACAAGCAGGACCAGGAGTCTCAAGGCGTGCGTCCGCTGCCGTATGCAAAAGATTCGGGTGAGTAGATCCAACTGATGCTGTCTGCGGATCATGAGTCAACTGACTAACATTCAACAGTGCACCATTGTCGAGGACAACCCCTCTGGCATCTGTGGGACATGCCTGGCTGTCTCCAAACAAAAGGTTCATTCCCTTCCCTGCCTCCGGCACCGCCTCACAGAATGCGTCCTCTATCGGACCGGCAAGGCCCCCGGACTGGAGTTTACCTTCAGGTGGCCTGTCATGAAACTAAAGGACATATCCGAGTGGGAGTCGCCCAACCTGCGGACCGTTCTCATTCAGTCGGATGTCTGCGAGGTCCCCCTCAAGCTGGTCGTTCGCAAGTTCATCCCCATCCCACACAAGGACTCGATCCATCGCTCCTGGGTTGACCACAGGACCGGCACCAAGAAGTTCAAGTTAACGACGCCGTATGCCGTGGTCAATATGAAGAATGCTGTGCAAGAGATGAGGGAGTATGTCACGATCAATGTCTTCAAGTGCATGGACTACTTCCTCCGCGGGAGTGACCAGCTGGTCAAGGAGACGTACGGGTTCGCCCGGCGATACATGCAGCGAGTCGAGGTATGGTCTTGCCCAGGCCGTGCGGTATGATGACCTGTGATTCTGACTGCCATATTCTGCCTAGTCGGACGAGGAGAGGAATCTCCTCGGTCTCTTCTTTCGTCTGTGGTTCGCCGTTCGCCGAACGGCAACTACGGAGCACATCGCGGGTGATGATATGCTCGACATGGAGCCAGAGACCAAGGACGAATCATACCCCCTTTTCGGCAAGGTTCCGCTACCGCCTGTCATGATCCAACAGCTGGATATGATATTGACTCTTGGGATTTTGGAACCGCTGCGGAAACAGGTTCTAGAGGAGTTCCAAAAACTAGCGCTCGCAAACAACCCCAGGAACTGGATGACCATCTACCTCGTGACTTTCATGTCCCTGCACAGCTGTGCAAAGATCACCGCCGAACAATACGACAACGGAAGAAAACACGGTCTTTTGGTGAGTCGCCGACGCTCCGTGTAATTCAAATGATTCGGGGGAGGCGGTGAGACTGACACTTGGGAACCAGCGACGATACGCAATCCCCAACTTCATCTCGGACCGCCACCACAGCGCCAACGTCTTCCTCTCGCATTTCCACTACCGGACCGAGTCGTGCAACCCGTTCAAGCAGGACTGGAAGATGCGGCACATGACGCCGTTTTCGTACATGTCGGTTGACGACATTCAGTTCCTGGAGCGCACCAAGGTGTTGCTCAAGGAGAGAGGTAGGGCTGGTCTTTGGGCTACATCCTATTCCATTGGCTAATCAACTTGCTCCCCACACAGAGGCTGTCATCAAGACAAACAGCGAACTCGATCTCTACGAACACGAGCTGTACTTCATCGCGCAGATGTTCCAGGAGAACTGGCAGCCGCAGGACACCATCATCGATTACACCGAGGGGACCATTAACAACGTCGGCATGAAGATGTACGCGGGAGATGACAGGAGGGGGAAGAAGTGAGTTCCGTTGACGCAGTTGGGGTGATCCAGACAGGTTTGTTGTCTGGCAGTACATTATATTCCTACATACTTCTTGGGACCCTGGTTTGAGTGTGCGTTACGGTGCCTTAGATTTTTAATTGTGGTTGCGTTGGCGGTTGTTTTTCATTTCTCAGCATCTCCACGGTGTGATGTTACTAGAACCAGACCGTGACTTGGGCAATGATCGAGTTCTACGTGACAATGATGGTTCTAGAGGCAGCAAGGTTGTTGAGAAGACATCCTTGAGCCTTGGGGACCTTGCGTTTGCATCTGTGGGCACACTGGTAGGATTGGAGTGGCCCTGTGAGATCGAACACCCTGAGTGGATGGTGTCATGTCCCTAGTTCGACTACAATGGCAACCACGCCAGCTCGTGCGGATACTCAATGATGTTTCAGTGTGGCTATTATAATGGACCTCTGGATGAGAACCAGTCAGATCTCGTGGAACTCAGATGATGCCGTCGATTCAAGGCCTCGCTCCCATGGGGCGCAGTCCCATCACGAGCACGTATCCCCGAGCATCTGCCTCACGAGGAATCCGCGCCCAGAGGCGGCCTGGCTGAAACCCGGGCGCTGATCCCGCGGCCCAATGACAAGTGGTCAGGCACTGCCACCTGCCCCTTTTTTGAACCGGTCTGGGACACGCATGGCACAGTCCCACCAACTCCGGACCGGTGAGAAAACCCATGGCCCCGCTGGAATCGACCGCCCGGCGGAATCAGCCGGACCGGTCTGGAAAACGAGTGGCACTACCCGGCAGCTCCCATTGGCCCCGGCATGAAGCACACGTAGCGTCGTGCATGAACGACCGGTTGGCGCTTCGCGCCGACGCGCAGCTCCGCTCGCGGGGGCCGGGGACCCGCTTTCTAGTCCCGGACCGCCGTCGACACGGCGCCGGGTTGGAGGTTAGGCCGGGAACTTATGTTCTTTCTGTTTTGAGGGTCGAGAGGGCGTGATGGGCTAATGGGAGAGGGGCCATGCTGGCAGACGCGTGTGGTGCATGACACAAATATGGACCTCGAGAGCCCCAGATTACGCCCTGTTGTTGAGCCTTGCCAAAGGGACCTGCGTGGTTGAGGAGGTGATGATGTGGAGCTGCATGACCTGATGAGGGAATGGATGAGAAGGGTTGGGTTTGGGATGGAAGGCAGGGCTGGACAAGGAGGAAATGCGGGTCCTTGCTTGGGTATAAAATGGGGG